>JBBMOE010000002.1:916050-980978 GCA_037975065.1 Chaetodon trifasciatus | reverse complement strand
CACCTTCCAATTCTAATTTAGCATGGACTATGGCGATCCTTGGTGATCATGTCGTCAGTGCTTGTCTTCCTAAGATGTGTATAAGAGACAGATATATATCTATATATATAAAAATTTAATTTGTTCAATTTTATTTATTTACTTATTTTATTGTTTTTATTATTTCATTTTATCGTTTTAATATTTCAAATTTATCTCCTGTGGTTCCTCATTTAATTTCTAATTTCTTTCTTTACTTCAAGACGGCGTTTCCAGTGGGGGGGGGGGGTGTCTTTATTTTATTCTATTCTATTTTTTTTCTTTATTTTCTTAATTTTAATTATCTTTGACTGTAAAGCACTTTGTGCTACATTTTCCTATGTTTGAAAAGTGCTATACAAATAAAATTATTATTATTATTATTATTAACAAAGGAGCAACCATTTTCTTCTGACCTGCGCCGTCGAGACACTGCAGCGTTTCACTCTTACATGGATAATAAGCACAGGGCTGATGAACTTTTGTCAGTGTGCATGTAATGATTTGGTTTAATGTTCTTCACAGATCTTTACTGTTGTGACATCTTTTCGTAGTGTTGGGCAGTCGCTCCGCTAAGCTGATGTGGGTCCTGCCTCACACAGACGCAGGCTCTTGCATGCAAACTGGCACCGTTATCCTACGCGGATCACAGACGTACTCTGAATTGGCCTCAAACACAACGACACAGGCGGAGAGATGCTGTCTTTGTTTCGAAACGTGTGTTCACGCACGTGTGAACATACGGAGGAAGAACAAAGGAACATACACTTTTTTCCTGGCGCGCACACTCACACACCTTCACACACTCGCTGTCTCTCTCACACTCATATGCGCACACACTCCCTATTGTTCTTTAGTTAAGCGCATTCAGTTAGATTCCTTATGGTGTTTTACTTTTATTACCTTTTAAATAAATGCTTTTGAATATACGTGCTGGTCTATTTAATGTTGCACAAGAGTGAATGCTGCCAACCTCTGCTATTCTACAGAATGGCAGAACCCTTCATATATAATGTATATGTATATGGATATATGTATAATAGAATTTACACAACAAGGCTCGCTCATTGTTCATAGAGCTTTTTGGTACCATAACTTGTAGAAGTAGGTCAGGGCACTAAAGCCACGCGTCAAAAACCTGCTAAAACACATCACAGTCTGACTCATCCTGGACTTCTGTTGAGAGTGACTGCTGCCGTCATGTCTGTTTTCAGCTTTGTGCAAACTCGGCTCATGTGGCCCAGTGGTTGATCTAATTATCTGTTATGTGTTAAACTAATACAGTTAGGCCTAATGGGTCCCATCCAAACAGCACAGGAGGGGGGTATGGAGATGGCTCCAACATTATGAAACAACCAGGAGCAGTGTGTGAAAATGTGAGAGAGGATGAGTGTGGGCAGACAAAAACTGTTCCCATCAGCAGGATGACATCGTCTGTTTATGACATGACAGCGGTTGCGTTTAGGGAAGTGATTGATCAACTGGCGGCCTGATGGCCGCATCTAGCCGCCCGAAGCTTCCCGCCCGGCCCGCGGTATGTTAATGAATTCAGACGACGCGCGCATCTAAGGTTACTCACCAGTGGAAAGTGATTATAGATGAGCTTGCCAACCCCTGGCAACGAGCCCAAAAGTCCATAATTCATAGTTCGCCCATTTTACGGAATTGGATTATTCTCCAGCATCATCCTCTCTACTCTGCGGATTCACCGCCAGCACTGAAAAACTGTGTGAGGAAACGCAACGACGGAAAGTCGACGTGGAAACATGACATCCGACAACCTTCCACGTTAATATCAGCTTTTCTGTCGATAGCTGAAATCTAACTGCGTCGCACAAACAAGCTGTAAAACGCACAGGTCTGCAAACACACACGAAGGCGAAAGTCGTTCCACTCCGTTGTGTCACTGTAGCTTGTTTCATTTGACTTTGCTGTGTTGCCCGTCTATCTCTAATCATTGCGCTGACCTTTAGATCTTGCTTCACTTAACGTTTGCTTGTATAAAATGCAGCAGCTACAGTGGGATCATTAGTGGCTCCAATGGCGGACTCGGGCTCTCTGAGGGTGAGGGAAAAAATAAAAGAGCTCCAGCTGCACGCGATGGGGCACCAGTCGTGATGCATTTACGGTGAAATAGCTCCAAACCCTGGTTAAGACTCGAGTAATAGTTGCGAGTAATACGATGTAACGTCTCGCCATTTTTTTAGTATTTTTCCTTTGATTCTTCAGTTTCTATCTTTTCCTTTGACGTGAACATGACTTTGTTGGAGACTCACAGGGGGCTGCTCTGTGCTTTATATCACAGCGAGATGAGGCGCAGCACCCACACCTAGTTTGTCATGGTTTGTCATTAGATGGGATCCAGGGGCCCTGAAGAAAAACAGCAACGCTTAAGTGGTCTGGCGAGGGGTAATTTATCATCAAGGCTCCTCGACTTTATATCATCACCTTCGAAGATAAATGAACGCCACCATTTAAATCTGAAACACATTTTTCAACCTTTTGCTTTATGTAAAGATATCTAAAAAAAAGACTCTGGAATATGCTTTGTTATGATGTTCAGCTGGGTTAGAGACGCTATACAAAGACAGATCAGGATGAAGCTGATGCTTGTTTATTTTAGAGGTATTGGGTTTTTTCACTGATCTGTCCTCTGCTGTTCTTTCTAGGATTCAAGTGTCCTGTCTGCTCCAAGTCTGTGGCGTCCAATGAAATGGAGGTTCACTTCATCATGTGTCTAAGCAAGCCTCGCCTCTCCTACAACGGTAAGGGAGGGTTTCTGTGGTTACCTTTCCTTTTTTATGACAGGAGGCTTCTGGAGATCTGGGACTTGGAAAGAAAAGCCAGGCTCACTGGTGTGCCAGCAAATAATAAACTGATTTTGGCCCTGTTTTTTTAAGATTATGTATTTTTCCATATTTATTGGTCTTCCCAATATTGTGCCAAGTCTCCTGTCGCTGCTGCTGTCCTGATAAATATTCATGACGAGGTGGGTGGGTCTACAGACTGATGCGTGTTGTTGAGCTGGTCCTTCCAAAACATGATAAATATGAATGAGGGGAAATGAGGAAAATCATAAAAATTCATAGAATGAGTTTACACAACCTGACATATTCAGTCATGCTCTCTCGAAAATACAAACGCAACTGAGGCTGCAAAGACGCCGAATAGCAATCAACCCTCGCTGTAACATGTGACCTCTTTAGTTTCGCAAGATGTTACCGGTCCCATCAGAGGCCATTATGTCTGTGTTATTTTAGCAGCAAACTACAGGTCTGACGTTAAAGTTAAAAAGCAACAGTTACCTGTTTGCTGTGGTTCAAATGTTTGGGTCATTTAAGCAGGTGTTAAAGCTGTCAATCAAACACAGACCAAGCCACAGGGCAGAGAGCTCCTGAAAAGGCGGTCTTGTAGCAGTTCTGACTAACAATATTCATAATCCATTCTTACCTCTGCTGCTGCTGCTGCTGCTGCTGCTGCTGCTGCTGCACTCTATAACACCAGTGAAGCAAAATAACCATATATGGCTTAATAACTGCTGCATCATCTGCTGTCAGTCACCAGAATTAGATTTTCTTCCATGGGTCCATGCAACCGCAGGACAAAAGTCTACAGCTCTGGGTTTGTTTGTAATCCAGTCAGTGTGAGCACGAAACGGACAAAATGAAAACGTTCCAAAACCAAAAATGAGCCGAAATACAGCTGTGATGGCAACCGAGAAACAGATTTTTAACATTTTCTTATCAATAATTAGAATTTGACCACTTTATAGACAGACAAAAGTCTGCTCCACTTCACTAATTGCAAGAAGCGCTGTAAATTCTAATACATTGCAAACTGCCTCTTGGTTCCTCACTCAGCATAGCATCTGATTTTTCTTATCTTTTTTAATTTGTGTGACTGTTTTCCTCACTTTTACCATACACCCTTTATTTTACTCTGAATTATGTGCATGGTCCCAGCACTTTTAATGTCTTTATGTGTCTAAAATGACTTTTTCATATAGGCTGAAACAGAGATCAGCAGGATTCTAGTGTAACGATGTTTATCCACTGTTCAGGACAGTAAAATAAAAAGAGAAACCAAACATTTGTTTATTAGGATTGAATCATTACAGCTCCCATGACGGCGTGCACCATCAAAGCCTTCTGGGATCTGCAGCAAAAAACTGTCATTTATTTTTTTTAAACCTATTTAAAATGAGTGTTTTGTCTCTAGTGTGTTTGTAATATTTATGCATAAATCAAAGTACCATCTTTACAGGTTGTGAGGCTGAGGCTCGTGGAAAGAGGTGGAACTTCTCTTTAATAAGCCATAGAAAACTCCTCTGGCACACAAGAAATGATAAGTTCTGTTTTACTGATTTGTTGGAACAAATAAAGTAACTGGACTGATAGCATTAGTCGTGGCAGGCATAGTGCCATTTAAAGAAACTCAAAGTGCTAGTTTAGCAGGGAGTTCGGTTCCAGAAACCCACAGCAATTAGTGCAAATCAGAGAGTCAACACAAGGACCTCCGCTGCTAGCTTTTAGGCCGGGAGGATGAGACAAACAGAGGATCAGCATGTGAATGTATGAATGGTGCAAAGAGGGTTTCCAGGTGTCTTCTTAACACTGCTGCAGGGTTAAATTTACTAAGCAAATCATTGCATGTTCCAAATAGGAATTTCTGGCACTTGACTTACTCTAACATTTTACATTTTATTCAATATAATTTTGCAAATTAATCAGAGGCAATGACTGCCAAATAGAGGGGGAAAAACGCTTTAATATGCTGACCCTTCTGCTTTTAATACATAGCACTCGCCAAGTGTGACGTCAGATGCCCTCAGTATAATTTTAGAAGGTAAACTGGCTTGGTCTTACTGGGTTTCCACGGGGTGTGAAAACAGCCATGGAGTGTAAGAGTGCTGGGCAGTGGGAGCAGGCATGTCAGGGTCTTTTATTTTGCTTTATTGATCGTCTGTGTAGTGCTGCTCTGTGTTCTTCTGTTAGCCCCATCCCTCACTGTCTCTGCATGCTGCCCCTCTCTCCGTTATTCAACCACCAGTTGACTGATTTCGCTCTTGTGGGCGCAAATCATTTACTCCTCAGAGGGTCTCATGTTTTGGGGGAATCATACCCGCTATTAGTTGGAGTGAATTTGACACAAATGCAGCAAACTTTTTTTCCCGTCGGTCAACCAACCAATGAGTGATGAGATGCCAAAATCATTGAGACCACTGGATGGATCACTGGATCACTGGCTGTTGTGGTCCATGCTAACACTAAAGCCACTAGTGCTGTAACCTACAAGAGTGTGTAGGGAACATTTGACATGGAGTTAATAAAAATGATAATGTGACAAATGAAGGCCTATGTAGGATATTTAAAAAAAAAAAATCCATTCTAAACAACCTTTATACCCTACAGTACTCTATAGATACTGAGTTTACAAGACGCACGTGAATGCACCATGAAGTGCATGCAGGGCCCACAAGCTTTGCCATACAGAGCTGTTGATTTCAGAGTTTTCAAGGTGCATTTGAATGCACCATGATGTCCCCTTCCCTCTGTGTGTGTGTGTGTGTGTGTGTGTGTGTGTGTGTGTGTGTGTGTGTGTGTGTGTGTGGGACAGAGGCAGTGTGCTTGTAAATGGCACCTAAATGTGGTGAAGACTCTCAGCGTAGTTCTGTGGTAAACAGCAATGACTATTTTGGTCATGTAACATGGGTAGGGCTCTGCGTGGCCCCCAGCCCAATTTAACCCCTGGTTAGGTCTAAAAAAGGTGAGAGTACTGTGTAGATAGAGAAAACAGGGTACAACTAGGGCAGTCTTGGGGTACGACCCCGTAAGAAAATGATTAAAGTGAAAAGATTTGTTTAGCTTAAAAATCCCCCTAAAATGTATCAGCAGGATAAATACAATGGGCATACAGAAATTGCGCAAAAGACCACCTCACCACTAAAGTCTGTGCAGACAAAACAAGATGATAGTAGTTCATTTATTATCTATTTTTATTACACTCTTCCATTGCATTCTGGGAGAGTGTAATCAATGTTCAGATACAGCCAACAGAAAAAAAGCAGCACATCACTTTCCACTAATTCTTTCATCCTGAAAATAACACAAAGCATCACATCGTAACGTCTAACATTATGTACACACTACTGTAGTGTTTCCACTCGTCCGCTGTATTCGGGCGACTGTGAGCCGAGTCTTTTCCAAAACAGCGATCCATAACATCAAAGAGATTAAATTTACATCACTGAAATACATCCCTGACTGCCCTGGGTATACTTCACAAATATGATATGGTAGAGCACTGATACTGATTACATAAGAGAATAAGAGGAGAGTATTTACTGATAGGGATAGTTTTAATGTTAAAGTGATGCTGGGGATGTTTTCTGGGGAAACAGCCAGCGGAGCGTGTAATCTACAATTAATGTGGAATGTGCACAACTTGCAATCACACGCTCTCTGATCGCTCCAAATACAGCAGGCGAGTCGTCATTTTCACCCCCTCCAACATGTCAACTTACACATTCACTGCGCTAGCTAGATAGCTAGCTGCCAAGGTGATAAGCAATACTGTTGACCAGCATAAAATAGCTGCAGTCATCACACCATAAATTAAGCATTATCAATCATAATTGCCCAACACTTCCTACATGGGAGAGTTCTTATGAGCTGATGTTGCATCGATTTAACCACAGAATTAGAATTCTAGTCCTCTTCTTGTTGTTGAACACAAGCCCCTGCTTTCATCAACTAATTGATTAATCAACTCCAGCACTACGTAAGTCATTTGTAATTTAGTAATTAAGGGAACAAAAGCTGTAAAACCTCTAGCTACAAGATCACCGTTCATAGAGAAATTAACATTACTGTGATGATGCAAGCATTTCCAGAGTGTTGATGATGAACTGACAAAGGACATAAAATGTAGTCATAAAGGTGAGGTACTTTAAGGCATCACACTGCTTTTCATTGCTTTCAGTCTCTCAGTCCATCTCAGCTTTAGCAGAAGAAATGAAGATCAAAGTTTCACGTTTTTAAAAGCGAGTAAGACTTGGAGATGTGAGTTGTTGCTAACTTGCCCAAGAGGTTTCATCATCATTCATGTTTACTGTTCCTCAGTGTCCACAGTGATACTCAGGGCTGTTTATGAATGAGGTAAAGCTGTCATAAAGAGCAAAAACAGAGTCGGCACCACTGCTGCAGAGACACCGTCTACCTTCCAGTCTGCAGTTTATTTCCTTGGGCTGGCTGCTCTTTTAATTATGGCCTGGGCTGCCACTCTTGGTTGCTTGGAGACGCATGATTGACAGCAGCCATGCCTGCTCATTGCCCCTAGCAGCTTGTTGACTGACAGTTACTTGTTTGACTCAAGACTGTGCACGCGTTCGTCTGATCTGGAGCCTGAAGGTCACCTTGTAGAACTCTGTGTGTGTGTGTGTGTGTGTGTATGTATGCATAGGATAGAGGACAGTGTTGTGTTTCTGATGATAACGATAATGTAACCACACAAAGTAAATCATGTAAAGTTGTCAGAGGGAGGGAGAGGAGGGAAGTCATTTTACAGCTCCACAAATAGCAGTCAACTGGACCCACAAGGCCGGTGCAGTAAAAAATAATGTAAGTTTCAAGCCTGCAGCTGAATTCAGGCTGTGAGGGGAAAGAAGATTGAGTGACAGAGACAGAGAGAGGAGAGCGAAACTGTCTTAAGGAAGATGGGATCCAGAGTGATGGAGTACCCTGATGGCTGATAACGGTTGAGGGGAGAGAGGGTAAAAGGAGAAAGACTCCCATAATTCCTCTCTTTTTTTCTCCGGCTCTGTCTGTCCTGTCACTCTTTATTTCCAGCAAATTACTCTCTCTCGTTCTCGCTCTGTCCCTCTCTCCTCTGTGAATCTGTCTGTCTGTCCAGCTCTGCTCCCGCTGTGTAATCTCTCTCTCTCTCTCTCTCTCTCTCTCTGTTCTCTTGGGTTTTTGACTGCAACAAAAGGGCCCAGCTGCAGCTTATCAGGGGTCTATTGTCAATCACCTGGGCCTTCTGCCTGTCACACATCAGCACATCTCTGAGCAAGGTTATTACACATGCACGCATTTACTGTACAATAGAAGCAGGAGTATAACCAGACTCTTGGAGGGCCGCGCTGACATTGTGAGAGTTTGGCGCAACTCTCACTTTTCTCAATATGCGATTATTAACATCAAGTCATCAGCGTGTCTGCTGCACATGTTGATGCACCGCAATATAGTATCTTAAAGAGCCACCGTGGTGCCTCAACCTCACGCTAGTAAAGTTTATGTTCATACAGAAAGTTTGTACGTGTATTTTTTATCTTCCTGTCAGCGCCGGCTTTCCATTAATTTAATACAGTATGAAAATCAAGTTGCCAAGACTTCAGACTTGGCTGAGATGCATAACAGCGGACAGTGAATAAGAGATCGACTTTTGTTTGTCAGAGTTTCATTATTGTCCCATTATTATGCAGCTGCAAGCAGGACTGTTTTGATTACCCCTTCTTGCTGCATTCAAGTCAGGCCTGGGTGATATAACAAGCTCATTTGACTAATTCCAATTTTTGGTTTTGGCACAATGTGTAAGAAACCTGCATTGTGAAAATCTGATTATTACAACTCGCACTGAAAGATTATTGTCAGTCAGAAAGTAACACATTACCTCGCACTGCCAGTGCATAATCGAGGTTTCACAGAATACTACACTAGTTGACTAGTCGACCATCAAAACCACAAGTTGACATCATTGCATGCTAATTATTCATCTGTGGTTTGCGCATGATGCAGTAATAAAGCAGTGGCAATGCATCTACAGCAGCATTCTTTCATACTTGTTTGGGATAACCTGCTTTTTTTGACTGTGCTAGAGATGAAGGACTCGTATTGCTCAACTGTGGGCTAAAAAAAAGCTCATGTTTCAGTCATGTCTTATTTTTCTTACATTTTACAGGAAGAAAAAAAATCTTAGAATTGTGAATCAACCCCTAGCTTGAAAAAATATTATTTTTCTGGCCACGTCACCCAGCCCGAGTTGAAGAGCTTGTCAGAGTCCATCACCTGGGATCTGAGAGTCGGTGAGGAAAGGTGCTTCTTTCACCACCGATGTGTCCGGAAATCCAATGATGAAGACAAACAATGAGCAGATAAGGATTCAAGGTCTTCCGAGTTCTGCTCACGCCACTCCGAGAGAATCCCAGGACCCGTTTCAAGCTGGGACCAGATTCTGTTCTGGTCAGGGAGGGGGCTCCACTGTATTGCCGTGGGTCTGTGGTGTGTGTGTCAGTGTGTCTGATCATGTGGAGCATCTTAGTCATACAGCAGAAAAAAGACATGTTGCGACTCCAGACTGTGGCTGCTCGTTAGTCGCCGGCACTGCTGCCAGTGTTAGTGTTGTCTCTCTATTTGGGTCTATTAAACATTGTTATGCATTGTGGGAATTGGAGGATGCAGCGCCTTTGAAACCCAAACTGAAGACTTAAAGTCAGGATGTCTCAGCCTCTGCTGCATCGATTCTGACACTTCTTTTTAAACTCTGTCTCTCTCAAGTCCCCCAACTTTGTGAAAGTGCGACTGAATCACTGGAGCACTGTGCTTTTTGACTGGCGTAGTCCTTTAAGTAAGTGTGAGCTGCTGCTCTGAATGGCACAAACGTTACAAGAGCAAAGGTTTGAGATTACAGTAGAGCTGAAAGCCATAAGGTTTGTACTTCCATTTTATTTTTATATCTATCTTTAAGGAGTGGCGCAGTTACAAACAGCACATTTACTGAGGTTGGAGAGACCGAGAGACGCTCCTGACATTCTCACTGCACACCACTAACAACTAGGTGACATAACTTCACAAATGTGACACTAAATGCCCCATTTTTGCTTCTCCGAATGAGCATAAAGTCGCAGCTTGCAGCTTTAATTTCTTGTATAAATCAAAGCGCGCTGAATCAAACACAAGCCCGATGTGTCTCTGTGCTTGCCTGCTTTGGTGTTTGGTGGCTTGTGTGAAGCAGGTGAGGGTTAAAGGCAGCGCACTGCGTCCACGTGAGCTGACCACTGGATCTTTTCTGGGCTTTGACTTTGCATGATGATATTTTAAAGCGTCTCACTTAGACCCGACCGATGCTCGATTTTTGAGGCCGATATTAAAGTGAAAATTTCAGGTATGAATATATTGCCGATTAAATATAAAAATACACACACGCCTCAAATATGGTTATCAAATGCTTGTAATGAGGCAGGATATTTTACAGTTAAACAGCACTGACACAGTAAACTTCATCGGGAATTTGCTAATTATAAATTACCCAAAGCATCTATTTCTACATTATGTTCTGAGCAAAAAAAGTTTTAATTTCTGTGCATATTGAACAACATATACACCGATACTGATGTGTATCAGGCCAATATCGGTCAATAAAATCGGCCGACTGATTTATCGGTCAAGCTTTACTCTCACTAAATATAGCCCCTCACCCAGAGAGGGAGAGGGGGCCACATACACACACACAAGTCAGGAGGACGGTATGGAGACACAGAAGGCAACAGAGTGTGTGTGAGTGAGAGAGAACGGTAAAGAGGAAAGCCAGCGAGATGGCGTCTGCCTCTCGCAGCCGAGGTCAACGGAGGACTCGGAAAGAGACAAGAAAGAGGGAACCGAGTGCTGTGATTCAGAGAAGCAAAGAGCGACTCCTCTAACTCATAATTGATGTGAAGGTGTTGGATGCCAAACGTCTGTTGGCAAGCCAGCAACCAGGAGAGACAGCTGAAAGTCAAGAGGGAAACGGGGGCAGGAGAGGCGGGTCGATGATTGAGAGACCCGGGAAAGTCTGCACGGCCTGAGCGCTCCGAGCACACGCAGCTTTAGCATACCTCATTCCACGGCTTCACATTCTGATCATATTCTCATTTGTTACAGACGCCTCGGTCTGTCCATCCATCTGTCTGTCTGTCCATTTGTCTGCCCACCACTTTGGTCCAGAGAAGGATGTCTTGGCATCTACTGCCAGAGTGCTATTACATTTAGGCTTTTTTCATGATTCTCAGAGGATAAAAGAGAATGGCTGTGGTGACCTCCCGTCCTCTCCTCAGGGCTAAAATATCTACTCGTGCACTTGTGTAACAGACAGATTGCCGAGTGAAACTTCCCGAGCGTGTCCCCCGAAGGGCGAACCATGTTGCTCTAGAGCCCAATTCTAACTTGAATATTGGAGGATGGACATGCATGTTCATGCTCACTGTGGGATGAACATTTTTTTTTTCAGCTACCCCATAAATGTTTCTCCAACGCCACCTTCAGGACAGAAGAAGAGCAACAGCGTCAAACTGAATTTTTTTTTCTGCAGTGTTTCATTGTGTGTGTTGTTCGAGGGGTCATTGACCAACAATGCATTATGTCTAAAAGCAGAATATTATTAGTTTCCTCAGCGCTTTTGTATGAACCCTGCAGCATTACTAAACATTTCAACTATCTGTCCTTTACTATAGTACAGTACGTCGTACTGCACTGACCCAATTTCAGCTCTAAGAAACTGGATATCAGGTCACATGCGGGCACATAAGGGGGGTAAAAGCTCACTAATGTAGCTTGAAGATCATGAAAGTCATTATAAATTAACAATACAATCTTATAATCAGCTCTAAAGTTCATTGGGAGTCAGTGGACGTTAGCTGGGACGGTGGTGATGAGCTCCTATCTGATCCAGTTAAAAGCCTTGCAGCTGCATTTTGCACTGCAATCGATGTGGCCAGTTTTGGCTGAGGCAGGACTATGATGAGTTAGGGCTCTAACTTTATTCAGATGACCTCATTTTTGAAACATTTCACAGGTGAGGGAAACAAGATTGAACAACCCTCTTCACTTGATTATTAAAGCTGGGGTCAGATGTTGACTTTAGATTTAATACACTCTGCACTCACCGTCAAATGGGAGCAATCGTGTCTCTTAAAGGACTTTACAGACTTTTTAGGAGTTGATTAATCTCTGAGTGTTTCCTGCTTGGATTTGTATGCTTAGGAGGATATTTGAGGAAGAGGAAGTACAGCCGCGGTATTGTTATCAGGCGGCGTATGTAGATCCCTGCGATTTAATCCGGAGCACTCTGTCGGAGAGATGCCGGGTGTTTTCACAGGGGCGACAGAGGACGAAGGGATGAAGGGATGTGCTACAGTGAACAATAGAATAAAGGAGGGGGGGGTCAGAAGAGGAGAGAGGGAGGGAGGGAGGAGGAGAGCGGGGTTATGGGAGTTTGTGGAGGAACTAAGCTGATTTGCAGTCAGAACATATGTCTTCTCTCTCTTTCCATCGCACAGTCTACCCCCCTCTACCTTATCTTTCCCACATGCTATCTATCTATCTATCTATCTATCTATCTATCTATCTATCTATCTATCTATCTATCTATCTATCTATCTATCTATCTATCTTGCGATTCTTATTCAATCAGCATTTCTCTGTAACTGCACTTTCTTCTGCTTGAATAATCTTTTTGGACAGCATTCATGTTTCATTTAACAGATAGGAAAGATTGTGCACTATCATTCTGGCACGTCCTCAAAACTGCATTTTTTTTTCACTATCAAGGCAATAATTTGTGACATTTTCACATGAATAAATGTTAATGCTGGTTCCCTCTGTGGCAGTACAACAGTGAGCGAACCTTTACCCAGCTGAGGTGTGAAGCAAGTACATTTATGCGAATATCATACTTCAACTCTGTGTCTTTGCTTGTTATTGAATTCCTATTTAATGAGACTTCAGACTTTAATTTACATGATTTTGATGATTTTATAACACTTTTACAGAAAGTATTTGCTTATTTACAATTACAAGTCCTCAAAAAGTGCATGACTATGCACAGCCAACACTGTTCGGACCGTGTTTTATATCACCTGCATGTAAAACAAATAGAAGGAAACCGGGTTTTATTCCAGAAGCCATAAAGCTCTTCCTTTTCTTAAATCTACCTTTATGCTCTCATCTTTTTTATTTTTGTTGCACATTTTTTTATGGATGTGAATGAATTGTGGTTTTATGTTTGCAAACCAGCTAACCTCGCATAACACCTGAAGGGAGGAATAAAGTGTTCCTACCATGAGCGAGCGGACGAAGAGAAAGGAGAGTAAAGATAAGCAGTTAGAGGAGAACGAAATCCACTCAGTCAGGTGAACTCCAAAGATGAAAAAATAATAAGATAATTGATGACGAGCAGCAACCAGCTTGCCTCTTAATTGACTCGCTGTGGATTAGAAGCTGGGGTTTCTGCGTCTGCTTTAGCAGCCAGTCGGTCTGAAAGTGGAGCAGCAGCCAGGCGGCACAGTCTCTGCAGCCGTGCTCCACGCTGACAGATGTGAAATGAGGTGCTGTGAAATAACATGTCGCACTACATTATGGGCTATATGTCAGGTTCAGAGTTCAAAGCTTTATTTGATGCATGCACTACTTTTGTTCACAATGCTTTCTGCAGTTATGCTCACTGTGCTAATGTATATACAGCGTATTATGTAACCCTTGCACTTCCGTTGACCATATTATTCCAAAACATTTTGATCATTTACATGCATGCAAAAAAGAACAAAAAAACAATAGGTGGCACGGTGGAAGAAGTGGTAACACTGTCGCCTCACAGCTAGAAGGTCCTGGTTTGAATCCCGCTGTGGGCGTCGGGGGCGCGTCCTCCACCATGCCTTCGGTGCCTGCTGCTCGAGGAAAGGGGCTTTTCTGTGTGGAGTTTGCATGTTCTCCCCGTGTTCACCTGGGGTATCCTCCATAAAATATACCTCCACTAAAAACATGCCATGCCTGACCAATGGTGACGAATAGGAACTGGATCCCCGGGCGCCGGTCGGATGGCAGCCCACTGCTCCTGGTCTGCTGCGGAGGAAGGATGACCAGCATGGGATAAATGCAGAGGACAAGTTTCACCAATTGCATGTGCATGTGTGTGTGCATGTGCATGAAAAATTGCATGACGAATAAAGGGGATTGTCCCTCCGATTGTTCTTGTTCTTATTATCAAATAACCTTCTGGAGCTGGCATCAAACTATCTAACTATCTTGGGGATTTGACACAATACTTGAAACTCTACCCAAACATTAATCCTGGACGTCCCAGATGTCATCCCAGCCCAGCCCCTCGAGGTCGTATTCTTTGGTCACACCAATTTTTTAAACAAATTTTGTGAGGAAATCTTTTCACACATATGGAGGAAGCCGATAGCAGCCAGTCCCTGCTTGGCTATCGCTGAGGAGTCAGTAAGAAGAAGAAGAAGAAGCAGAAACATACTTTTTATTAACACATCACACAGTTAGTTGCACACTACATGCACACGCCACTCCGCGTTTAACCCATCCTTGGTCCGTCCTTCGTCTGCGGCAGACCAGGAGCGGTGGGCTGCCAGCCGACAGCGGCGCCCAGGGACCCAACTCTCTTCATCACCATTGGTCAGGTGGTGATCTTCTTGCATGTTTTTAGTGGGGGTATATTTTATGGAGGATACCCCAGGTGAACACGGGGAGAACATGCAAACTCCACACAGAAAGGCCCCTTTCCTCAAGCAGCAGGCACTGAAGGCATGGTGGAGGACACGCCCCCGGCGCCCACAGCGGGAATCAAACCCGGGACCTTCCAGCTGTGAGGCGACAGTGTTACCACTTGTTCCACCGTGACGCTATGGCTATCTAAGAGGTTTAATTTTAGTCATATGATCCATAAATTCATCCCTTCATGCAGGCTGCCACCTGCCCCTGAACTACGACGAAGATGGCAGACGAGAAAGGGCTGGTACACAAAAATGTAGCTTCGGCTGAAGTCAACACAAGACAGGGGAAAACAACAAAATCTAAAAAAAAATAGTCGCAAATAGCAGAGAAGCGCTTAGTATGTGTGGCGACTGTGCATGGAGAGAGAGTGAGATGTACTGGACGAGAGAGCAGGGTCAGGTTAGCAGTTAGCTATGAATATAACATGAATGTTGGGTTTGAGCTACAGTTTGTAAGAGAATAGATGCTGCAGCCTCTCAAGAACCGAGCAGAGTCCCTGAGTTTGTTTTTTTTTACCAGCAGCTGAATATAGTAATGCAGAGGTCAGCTCTGAAGCTGGCTACAACTTCAGCCCAAACCAAATGCTCTGCTGTTACACATGTAATAAAGGATTGCTTTTTAAAATTCTGATTGTTGCTTATTTGTTATGAATAGTTAATGTTATAGAGAAATACTCCAGCCAATTGTTCAGGGCCTTTAAATGTTAACATGCCTGTGGATGACACTGCATAATGTATATTTCTAATAATAATACGTACTCTATATATTTGAGGTATATACTTTGCCTTATATATAGACCATTCAAGTCTTTTTAAGAACAAACTTACCACTATGTCTACTGTGTAATGCACCATCCTGCTTTCTTACTGCTCTCTGCTGCGTTTGATATGCTGCTGGAGTCTGAAATTGTTGCTGTTTTTGATGCATACTGATTCATGTTCTGCTCTGTGTGTGTGTGCACGCGCATGTGTGTGTGTGTGTGTGTGTGTGTGTGTGTGTGTGTGTGTGTGCGTGCATGTACCTGCCACTTTAGATGATGTGTTGGCGAGGGATGCCGGTGAGTGTGTGATCTGTCTAGAGGAACTGCAGCAAGGGGACACCATAGCCAGACTGCCGTGCCTCTGCATCTACCACAAAAGGTGACACACACACACACACACACGCACACAGATTTGAATCACTGCCCGTTATATAATTTTGCACTTCTTCTAATTAAATCCACTTACTGCACTCCAATAAAAAACATTCCTCAAAGATGAACAGCAGTTGTTGCCTTTGATTTAGAGGTTATTCATATAATATCGCTGAACAATAAAGGGGCTGCATGTAGCAGCTCTAAACTTCCATATATCACTGTCACATTAACTAACTGATAGCTTGGGATAATTATCATAAATAAATGAGAGCACTCTGCAGATAACTGAGAGCTGCCAGTGTTTTTCAAAAGCCTGGGCATTACCCATCAGCACTCGTGCTTCCTGTCCCAAACAGGATGTCGCTCCTTCAGCTTTTCTCTCGTTGGCTTTAACGAAAAACACAAACACGCTGATAATGACTGGAGATGTTGTTGGCTGTTCCCTCTTGCAAGCAGCTGCCATGGCTGCACTCTCTGCTCACTATGTACAAACAGCACCCTCTCCCTGTTTTGTGCCATAAAGCATTTCAGCTGATTTACCTCCCAGTTTGACTCCATGCCAAATTTAATATGAGCATAGAGGCTCCAGTGCTACGAGTGGTGATTGTCTTACTTCTGTACAGCCGTTACAGTGATGTCTTCAACTAAATGTGGGAAATGAAATGATTCATATAGAAGCTTTCAGCTCAGATCTGTCAACACAAACTATAAATAATGTTTGAAGCAACTGAACAGTGTTGTGCACTATACACAGACTCAGTGTATGAGGTACATGTAAACTTATGAGTTCAGCTTTATGGGCAGTTCAATTACGCAAAATCATATATATATATTGAAAAAGTCACATCCATAGTCCAATTTAAGGTACTTTGCTTGAGTGTTTTTATTTTATTTTATCTGCTTTATATTTCAGTGTACTTTTACTTCAGTGTACGTTTATCTGATGGTTGATGCTTTGCACAGAAATACTGATTGATCATACAGGCATGCATGAGTGGATATGTTGTTAATAGAATTAGCATTTGAATTGATATTAGCTTTAGCATTAGCATGCACTTTGCAGCATAAGATTGGTTTCCACGCATCTATGAGTGAATATGTATGTTTCATATCAGGTATTGAAACCCAGCATTAACATCCTTGGTTTCAATGTAAGTCGGATTTGTAGAGGCTCTTCCAAAAATATTAGGCCTAGAAAACCTGTACTGGTTGAAAAACTCACATCCATTGTACAATTTTTATGTACTTTACTTGAGTATTTTCATTTTATGCTACTTTAAATTTCTACTCCACCACATTGGACATGATGTACTTGTGATATGTCGTTATTACAATTACAATTAGCATTAACATTAGCATTAGCATTAGTAAAACTGCTTTTGCAGTAGTAAAAGAGGTTTGTAAATGTTCTTCCAAAAATTTTGGACTGCTTTATCTGCCTTAAGAGACAATTTTGGTCTAAAGAGTCCAATCCAGTACAATTATGTTGTACAAGTTCTTGAGTATTTTTATTATTTGTTTTATACTTCATCACACCACAATGGGAAATATTATAGTCAAATTTCATTGGAATTGCTACTTAAGTAAAGGATCCTCTTCAACCACTCAAAAAGATAAACAGAGAAATTGTGTAAAACAATGAAAAAGTCTAAAGCACATGTGAGCGTCCTGTTACACTGCTGTTTGTATTTATGCTGCATTTGCAACTGTACTGTATAGATTTGTGGTTTGACAAAATAACATACTGCCTGTGTGTCTATGTGTGTGTGTGTAGCTGTATAGACTCATGGTTTGAGATCAATCGGTCCTGCCCCGAACACCCCTCTGACTGACTGACCACCAGGTCCACTATGAATACTGTTCAAGGTGAGACACTCAGCACATTCACACTGCTGTCTGAATGCTAATTATTGCCAGATAAGACTGTGCATGTAAACCAGTGCACAGAAGTTCATATTGGCTTTGTATTAAAATTCAGACGTGGTCCAGTCACTGTCTCCCTCCAGTGATGTGATGGATTTGATACATTTATCTGGATCCAGATTCACTGTAGAAATGCTAAATGATAAGAAATGATCATTATTCTGTGTGGGAAGATCTTAAACAGAACCATTTTTAATTATAAAGATGCTAACTTTCATAATAATAATAGGTTTATTTGTAAAGCAAGCAAGTTGTAATAGGCTAACATATTAATACTCTAACAAGACAGAGCCTCTTCAGGCATGCTAGCAGCCCTGTGAGGATGTGTGTGTGAACGCTAACAATAGCATAATCAAAATGCTAACATGCTGATGTTAAGCAGGTGTGTTCACAGTCACCACAGTTCATCCTGAGGGGACCATGAATGTGTGTATCAGATTTTATCGCCATCCATCTTCACTTAGGGGATCATAGAAGTTAGACTGATGCATCCTCTGGGCATGTCTCCAAATGTCTTTGAGTCTTTGTGGTAATCCAGCCAGTGGATGGTGAGGTTTGTCACAGGATGAATGAAACTTTGGCCCATTGTGACACTTATAAATATAGTGTTTCTGTAAAATGACACAAATTATCATCATCTAAGCCGATGAAACCATGCTGCATCTATTAATAAGTTGCTTAATAAATTAAGTCATGCATAATTTTCCCCACTTTCTGTCTGTCTACCCCCCTCCTCCTCCTCCTCCTCTCTGTCTCCAGGACGTCTCGTTGTCCTGCCATGGATATCTGGGCACAGATGCAACCAAATCTGATGAAACAATCAAAGCGATCAACACAGACTTATCCTGACAGAATCCATCCTCCTAACCAAGATAATTATTCCTCGTGAACTGAACCAAAAAAACGTGGCTGTCAAACCATCGTACATTAAAGGGCCCCTCCCAAGCCCTCCATTTTACGTCTGCTGAAGAAACTGCTCACAGTCCCCCCCACCCTTCCTTCCTTCCCTGCCCTCCAGTTTCTCCAGGCTAACAGAGTCCCGTAAAGGGCTTCATCGGCCTCAACTCCCCCTTCAACCCATGTGGCCATTTGCCTCCCTGACGTGCTCAGGTCCTGGCAGGCCTCCAGCAGCTGGCCTTCCATCTTGCATCTGGATCCAGGCCTGTCAGTCATTTGTGTTCAGCCCTCCCATGGCCTTAACTGGGGAGAGGAGAGGAAGCAGAGCAGGGAGTAGGCAGGAGGGAAGAGAAAGAAAACCACACAAGGAAGAAAGAAGTTGAGGAGGATGAGACGGAGGAGGAAGCCGATGAATGGAGGATTGTTGTTGCAGAAGCTTGCCTTCAGAAACAGACTTGTATGTTATTTGGTGGGCCTCTCACCCCACAACGGGACTCCAACTCGGTGACCTCTCGTAACAGACTGGCTCCTGGTGTGCTTCTTTCTCATAGTTCCTGCCTCAGTTCTGCGCCCCTCTTTGGCAATTTGAGTCATGGTAATCAAAAAGTCCCCAAAATGCTTCTTAAATCTGGTTTGTGCACACCTGGCCAGGGAGGGGGGGGATAGAGGGTTAAAAAAAAAAAAAAAAAAAAAAAAAGACGAAAAAGGGGGATGTCAGCTTGTCTTCTGTGTACAGTATCGGGGGATGTGAAGATGGACTGGGGGTGGAGAGGAGCGGTCTGAGCATGCTCAGTTGGGATTTGGAGGGAGGAAGGGGCCAGCGATGTAGTTTACGCTCCTACTGTGTAACATGTGTGTTTGGGATGCTCCAGTGTCAGGCTTCACCCAGTATGTGTATGTACACTATGTGTGTGTGCGCGTGAGTGTGAGCTTGGAACCATAACAACATAGCTTTTGCTGAAGCCTAGTGTGTGTGTGTGTGTGTGTGTGTGAGAGAGAGAGGGAGAGAGAGAGAGACAGCCTGAAAGGTCAGTGTAGAGGGCTGACTGGGACAGCGCTGTGTGTGTCTGTGTATTGAAATGTTTACAGTCTATATGTCCATGTTCCCTGTGTGTGCGACTGGCAGTCCTCCCTTTACTTTGCTGATGTTTACAGCTACAGAGAAGCGACATGACATATTGTAAATTACACGCATAACCTCTCTCGGTTCTTTCTTTTTAGATCTGCCAGATTTTTCATGTGATCATGACTAGTCATTTTCTTGTGAGAGCCTCAAGTGTGAGAGCGCGTGTGTCTCCGTGCATATGACAGTTTGTGCATGTGTGGTTGAGTGTGCGATTCAAGAGGCACCTCTTGGTCTATGCTACTGTTAGTTCCCCACATCGTGTTTCTGCTAGAGTAGGTCTGGCTGACTGCGATTTGAGAGCCACTCAGACCCAACAAAGGACTCTGTAGTCCCACTGTGGACCCACTGAACGGGGCTTATTTATTCATTTGTTCATATTTAACAATATTTGTTTAATATTTCAATCATGTGAGGTGTTACTCACTCTTCAGAATGCCAAGAGCTGATGTATGAAGACTACTACGAATCAACATACAAACAAACTGCATTTACAACGCTACTGTAAACAAATGGTGGAATAAATTGTGCTAGATGGCAGACTCTATCTTCAGCTTTCATTCTGTGACCCAGATACACCTAATACAAAGTGAACAGCACTGGGTTTCCCATCAGACATCTGAATCTTGCGATTATTGCAGGGCTATAGACACACAGTGTGTCTTATACCTGTATATTAATGGCACATGGTGACACATTTAAGTTGAAGGATCATCAGTCTACATCAGTGTTTTGGGATTGAATGTGATGAATCCACTTTCTCAAAACAGGCTGTGTGTAGTCTGATTTTGTCCTTTTACTACATTTCCCAGAACACCATTTGATATTTGACAAGGAAGGGGCTGAAGAAGGGTGTGAAGGTATTCAATATACTGTCTTCTACTACTACAACTACTTCTTGAACAATGGGCAATGCCAGCAATTGTGGCCATGCTGCAAGGAGCTGCTGGTTCGCCACTCTGTAATCACATGGCACAATTTTCTTTTTCCTCAATGCTTCTCAACATAGAAACACAGGAGCCTCGTGGATGATTTAACAACACAACAGGTTTATGTTATGGCCGTCAGTTTAATTATGTCAGTTTAGTCTCTGAAAGATCTCAGTTTTTTCTCTGTCAGTTTGTCATGGCGGGTGGTGCAGCAGGTAGTGCGTGTGTCTCACAGCAAGAAGGTCACCGGTTCGATCCCCGGGTCGGGCGGGGCCTTTCTGTGCGAAGTTTGCATGTTCTTCCCGTGCTTGCGTGGGTTCTCTTTGGGCACTCTGGCTTCCTCCCACAGACCAAAAACATGCTCATTAGGTTAATTGGTTACTCTAAGATTGCCCTTAGGTGTGAGTGTGAGAGCAAATGTTTGTATGTCTCTATATGTTGCTCTGTGATCGACTGGCGACTGGTCCAGGGTGTACCCCGCCTCTTGCCCGTTGACAGCTGGGATAGGCTCCAGCCCCCCGCAACCGCGAAAGGGATAAGGCGGATATAGAAGATGAATGAATGAATGAGTTTGTTATGGCCAATGGTTTAAAACACTACAATACCCATGAGCCTCAGCTGCCATTGCAACATAGAAGGAGCGAGGGAAGCGAGAGAGAACTGCAGTGATTTCCAAATGCTTAGTTGTTGCAGCTGGAAATGAAACACAGCTTCATGGTCACTGATTTCACCTAAAATTGAGCCAGATTTTAAAAGTGAACATAAACCTGCTGAATGTTTTATCAGGCTTCTACAAAGTGTAACATCAGCTGATTTGATGCTACATATCAAAATACACTTTGGGAGTCATAGTTGATGTTTCTCCTTGTGTGTTTTATGTACACAAGCAAACCAAACCCAAAGCGAACCGTTAAACTTTTTGAGCAAAGAAGCAGATATTTTCAAACTCTTCCCACCTTGTAACTCTAGCTGCACTGGATTCTCGTCTACTGAGGCTGAAGGTGGAAAAAATGCACATTAATAAGGACTGTTGATCCTGAAAACTGAAAAAGAAAATCTGCTATCAAACTTACTGAAGGAACTGGAAATATCCTAGTCCAAACACTTATGTTTGATTAGCTATCAACAGGAAGAGAATCAATATACCAAATTTGAGCCAGAAATGCATCGCAAATACCCAACAAGCGTGGATTTTTCCCTCAAACATTTCTTCCTCTCCGATACGTAATTATAATACTAAAACAATGAAAGGACATGTTAGTCCTAACTCTTCTCACTGTCGACTGCTGTTCCACTGTTGTAAGTCGGTGTGTAAGAGTTGGACTTACTGCTAAGATGCTTTCAGGGAAACCCAGTTTATGGAAGAATTCTCAGACCAAATCTTGAATGTTGGCAGGAAATCACTGATCAGAGCTGAGAGCCTCCCAAAAGCTTCAGAGCACTACAACGATTTTTCCTTTTCACCAACAACAGATGCTTCATGATCGTTTGGGATGTAACTTGAGGAATCCAGTCAGCACCCTTTGAAGTGTCTAGATGTATGGTATGTGTGGAAAAAGAGGTGCCTGGCAGCCATCTACGATATATTTTGATCTTTCTTATCTATCAATCATTCTAATTCTTGAGGTGTAACTTTGCACTAAAGTCAAATGATGGGCCCTTGGTTTTTACTCCTCTGCAGTCATCTTTATAGGCCTTAATACCAAGAAGTATGAAATTTAACACAACTGAATGCAGTCAGCTCCCAAAGGGACTTCTGTAGTGCTCTGAAGCTGACAGGAAAACTGCCTCTGACGTGAGGAGTGAACCACTGACACAACACAGACGGCTCTGCGCTCTCGCTGCGCTCGTCATGAGGATTTCTATTTCCTGTGAAAGACAGATGTTAAAGTCAGTGCAGGCCATTCTGGGGACCTTTATCGTGGAGCCTTTCATAAAACTTTGCTTGAAGTGCATTACGAGGCACTGAAAGGACTGTAAACATATATGTACATTCATGTCAGTTTGTTACCTTAAAGCTGCACCAGTCGAGATTCTGAGACAGCCAATGGATTAAATGACTGAGTGTCATGTGAAAGGGCTCGCTCAGGCAGCTGTATTCAGTGAAGAAAGCTCTGATAAACCTGCTTTAAGGTGTCACCTGTAGTGAGCCTACGAAAAGTGATCTGTACATTCCCCTCAGCTCTGCAGAGCTTTTTACTGTCAGCTCATTGCTTTGGTTCTGCAGTGAGTAACTTTTTTTTTTTATTGGTTCGCTCTCACCAGGAACATCAACCTCGTTTCCAGCCACGTCAGGCTTTTTAGTTCTTAGTGAGGACGCCCTGATGAACTGACTGTACACGATCTGTCCATGAGTGAAAGTGCTCTTGTTGCTCTGTGTCTCATGGACATGTAAATAGGCTAGTGTTTGCTAACATGCTAGCCATAATAACTTAAGAAGTGGCCACATAAATTGATGAATACAGCTTTAATAATTCCATTCAGAAAACAATCAGCATCAGAATGTATGATGACATACAGCGAAGCTGCATTGGGCTTGTAAAAGGACACCAGCTGTTTCAAAAACACAGCTACAGAGTTGGTGGAAAATGTCCTATTAACAGTAATTGAATGTTAACAAGTGTTAGATAATTGTTAAGAAATAAAGATCTTGTGTCAGGGTACGGTCATGTCTCCCCCCAAAGAGTGATGATTTGAATTAAAGGTTTACATTTGAAATCCTTTTCCTCTGTCGCTTCGCCGTCCTTCATGCACTGTCCCACACTGGCTGGTTTGGTAAACATGAGTGATTTCACTTTAGAGAATTCTCCGGAACCGCAGCCTCTCGCTGCCATTTGGAGGGCCATCATGTGATGATGTCTCATGCGGCTGTAGTGGAGTTTCAACGTGGTATGAAATAGTTTTTTGGCATAAAATGTTCAGTCACACTAGAGTTTTTTTTTCCCCTTTTCAAATAACATTTAATATTAAAGCACTTGTGATCAAAATGTGGCTATGATGCCTCGTGAGCACCACTTCAAATAGTGTTAGTGCTGAGATCATCACCCTGTTCCTCATTAAGGTTGTGACACATGGAGGGTCCGAGACAGAGGGCAGTGTTCATTTCAGCATGGATGGGGACCAACGTCATGGTGCATAACAGTAATATAAGAAGAATATAAGGACTTAAGAAGCCAAGTAATAATGGTAACTGCTAACCTCATTGCCTATTTGTGTGACACACAATGTTCCCTGTGTATCATGGCCCGCGGCTAATGGAGGGGGATGATCTCTTTGGGAAATGACGTGTGCTTTAGTCTGGGTTGCAGAGTGAAAATATCCAATGAGCCTCTCAGACTGCTGCTACTGTCGACAGCAGGCCCACTGTAACGCCTGCCTGCCCACTCAGCTCGGACACACTGCTACAAGAATACAGTACCTTCATTTACTATGCCCTTATTTCATTTGACTCATTTTAGTTCATGACTTATTTTACTTTCCAAGGATATGAATGGCTGCCTGCTTTTTGGGGCCGCCGACTAACATGTCTGATGACTTTGATGTGCAATCTGTGGGATGAGTAATAATAATGACATATACTGTATAATAATCTATAATATTAAAAATGTCAAAATATGAAAGGTGACTGACCTGTTCTTCCTGGTGTCTAAATTTGGGAAACAGATGGGAAAACATAAAGTTACAGTGTGCACCAGCTGTCATTTTTCATTTATCAACTCAACAGACAGAGAGCAGGACAGAGCAAAAGAGAAGCATGTGTCATGTTAATTTGTTAAGTTTGTTAATTTAATTTCATGAATTTTCATGAATTTTATTTTCATGAACATTTGAGGTCATTATTATCTTATTTTTGTATTATTTTGGTTGTTATTATTGTAATTTCTAGCTTCATGACTGCTAAATACTCTTACAACAAGACACAAGGGGATTTTAAATTTGTGATAGTAATAGTCTGACCTCTAATGGCTATTGTCATAATTGCATTGACTTTCGATAGCTAAACAGACGAATTTAATTTTGTAATGTACTTTTTGAAACGATTACAGTATTAATTATATTCTAATATTTTTTTTAACTGAAATCAACATGTTGTTGATTCAAATCAGCTTTAAATAAACTTTGCAAAATACTAAAATGAGCTCAACTGAGATAGGTCTACAAAGAAGTAAACATGAAGGCGGAAAACAGACAGATATTTTTGACTCGAATCGATTCGATTCGATTGCTCTGGTCTAGCTGGTTTCGTCATCACAACAGCGTTTTGATTGGTCAATAGGTCCTGGCGCCAAAACAGCAAGGAGGAAGAGTTAAAAACACTACAGATTCTGTATTCTGCGCAATACCTTAGTAAAAAAAAGTTGGTGTGAAGCTACTTTTGGTCTCATATAGGCACAAAATGGATGCACAGTCATATCTGCCTGTACAGCCTGGGGTAGGGATGGAGGAGAGTTTCCTGTCCCTCGACGATATTTTGCTCTCTCATGAGAGACTTCCGATCCGAACAGAGTGCGCTTTTCCCCGGCTGGGATTCTTGGAGAAGTCGAGTGACACGCAGGACATACCGGAGGTTAGTAAAGTTACTGAAGGAAAATGTATGAAACGTCATGGTAGTTACAGAGTGTTACTGCATTTCTTTAGCCATAACTGTGTCACAGAATTACACGTAAAGATAGGCCAGACAGGTACAGAAAGTTACACCAAACCTCATTTATTATGTTGCAGTTTGTCGTAATCTTGCTGTATAAGCATTGCCGCATATGTTATAGAAATTTAAATAGACAGCTAAAGAAATAAACAAGGCCCACTGATCAATTCGGCATATTTATTACTTACCAAACCGCTAATGTTATTGTTACAGCAGAAGAAAGGTTACCTTAGTAAACTACGTGCAAGCAGTAAAATATAAACTACCGATATGTATGAAAATAAACTACACTTCTGCTGCTGTAATTTCAATTTATATGATGTTAAATTGCAGTTCATAGTGGATACTACAAGTTGCTCAGAACCCAGTGAAATTTAAATATTTAATCATAATGAAATGCTGTCACACTGTCATGGATTACTGGGACACTTGAATTGAACAGAGGCAGCATTAATGTATCAGTAGCAACTGTGCTTTTCCTATTATGACACGTCTGCCGTGAAAAAAATCAGTAATGGAGATTTATTAAGAGTATTTCACATGAAAGTGTTAGATGGAGACACATGGGATTCAAACCTATGCCTGCACCAACACGTACAGTATACCTGCAGTATGGACCCCAGAGAGCAGAGCTATTGATGATTGCTCCAACTCTGAATTCTGTTTCCTTTATCTCAGGGTACAAAGATGGAGCTTCCTCTCTGGCTGTCCAAGGGACTGTATGAGAGGAAGAGGAGAGTGCTGTCAGTGGAGCTACCAAAGGTGTACAGAGAAGGCTGGAGGACTGTGTTCAACGCCGACCCCAATGTGGTGGACCTGCATAAGATGGGGCCCTACTACTACGGCCTGGGATCCCAGATGCTGAATTTTGACAGCCCAGAAAACCCAGAGATCGGACAGACACTGCTGCAGGTGAACAACACGCACAAACAATATCACAGAGTTCATTTCACATGAGAAGATACCAAAAAAGGGCTGGTATTGATTATCAAAAAACATTTATAGTAGTATCCAGGTTGACACTGGACGTTGCGCACATCACACTTCATTCACAACCCAATTTCCAGAAAAGTTTTGTTGCTGTGTAAAGCATAAAAAAAACCCCAGAAAGATGATACATGCCCATTCAGACTGACTCAGACTTCTCTTTCTTTTTCGTCTTTCAACATCAGTGGCAGCTACTGATGTTTTGCGATACACATTCATTGTGTAAATCTGTCCACGCTGTTAAATGCAGGGACGTCATTCCATAAAGGTCAGAAATCCAAGACTGACACTGCAGTACGTAACACTGGTGGTAATGTCCCCAACGATGGCCAATAATGTATTTACGCATGTTTGTAGCTCATTTGGAGGTCAATAAACTCAGAGTTATTAAATACATTTTTGTTATCATCATCTATAAGCATTGATTAATTGTTATCTGGTGAGCTATAGAGATGCTGGTGGTTGAACTTTGGCCAGAGCGAGGTTAGCTGTTCCCCCTGGTTTCAGTCTTTATGCTAAGCTAAGTGAACCGGCTGTTGGCTGTAGCCTTACATTTAAAGTACATGTATGACATAAGTGTTTTCTCATCTTACTCAAAATGTCAAACTATGGTTTTCTTACACTTAAAGTAAAATGTTTGAAATGGAACGTGATGGCAGCTGCAGCCCGGGATGAAGGATTTGATCGTTGATTGTATAAACTTGCAAGGCCCAGTATCTGGGTTTCTTCACATGTATCAGTCAACATGTAGTAAAATGTGATATAAATACACATTGCATTACAGCCCAGATGCTTCACTGCAAATGTCACAGATCAACAGACACAAGCAGATTCAAAATAAATACAGTCACTGTTATTTAATACACTGCAACTAGGGGGTGCAATCAGATCAGAAAACATGGCAGACTACTGGTTGTCTGGTGGCTGTTACCAGGCAGATTGACTCTAATCTCATTGTCTGACAGACACAGGAGCAGAGGATTGTTGCACACTCCATAATACTGTGCACAACCAGGTTACATACATTAAGAGGCAACACTGCCTTCCCGGGTCAATATCTTTGATATTGGATATCATCCGACTTTTCTCAACTAGTGTGTTTATGTGATGTTGTAAACCAAATGAAAAGGCGGTATGGCCAAGTGCAAGATCCTAATCGCAGGAGCTGCCGTTTTTCTGAAAAAGGTAAAATGTGTCACAGCATGCCATCACAAATGAAGCATTGTGGTGCTGCAGAGATGCCGTGGCCTGAAAATCATATTCTCCAGACTGAACGAAAGATGTGTGTTTGGTACAGACCCCTACAAAGATTATTTTTGTAGTCTTTTCCACTAAAATCATGACTCATTTTGCAATATCTGTCAAAATAATTGCACACAGACACCCCGACCTTTGATCCCTACTATACCAGCTGTATTTAAATGTTCAAACTCTGTAAACTCTGTAATGTAGCAAGGGGCCAGTTACGGACACACACTCTTTGATGTTTCAAGATGGTCCAGCCTAAAGGCAAGAAGGAATGAAATTATATATATCTGAGGTATAACTTTAAATTTTATATCAGAGTTGACTGCTGGTTCATGAACTAGGTCACTGTGATTTAAAAACATTGCTGGCGTGCCTTAATGTAAAATAGCATAACAGCAACGCTCTTGCAGTCGCCTGTACTGTATGTGCTCTCTTTCTACTCATCTAATTGGTGGCAAACTGTTGACATTGTCCTTCGTCCAGACGTTCATCGGTCGGTTCAGACGGACCATGGACTCCTCCCAGAATGCCTATAATGAGGACACGTCCGCACTGGTGGAGCGCCTGGACTGTCTGGAGAAGGCTTTGTTCAGGTCCGGGCAGAGTGGCCTCAATGGCTTCCAGAGCTGGGAGAAGGGCCAGGCCTCACAACTCACCGCCTCCAGTCTGGTTCTCAACTACCGCAAGAGGAAGATGACCGATGTACAGCACTGACCCAGTGAAGAGGCAGACACTGATCAGAACTGAGTCAGCACTTCAGAGCACGGCCGCATCAGACTCTGACTTACAGTCATTTTTACTTCTACAAACGACAAACACACCCTCTACATCTGAGCCGCGCTCTCTGTGGTGGGGCGACTTCTCTTTTGTAGAGCATAAATGCGTTTGCTATTTATTTTGTCACATTGTTCCACCACTGTCGATGCAGAAACTGTTGATTCATGGGTAAGTTCATGGACATTCAGTTGACAGTTCTTGTAATTTCGATTGTTGATTAATTGTTTTTAACATAGATCAAGTAAAGATTCCCAACATTTGTGGGTTACAGCTTTTCTGTACAGACGGTTCCCTTTTAAATGTAAAATAAATCATTTTCATAATGTTGACTAGAAACCAGCTATCACATCATTTTTGTAATGAATAGCATACAAGTGCAGCCACAGCATGCAGATTGAGGTCACCTCTAAATGCCAACTGTTGTGCACAGTGAGCAGAATCTGCAATTACCACCTGCCAGGCGCCAAATGCTGGTAAACTGTTTCTTTGGTAGAATTATCAGCGAGGGTTGCCCAACACACTGAGTTATTGAGATGATAACATTATGAGTGTATTTTTTTTAGCGGTCTTTCTGCTGAAAACCACACTCCTCATCGTGAGCTGACTGTATCCAAACAAAACAACGTAGCAAACGCTGTTTATTAGTTGTCTGCTGCTCTAAACAAAGAGTCTAAACTACAAACTTCTACTTCCTCTCTTCTCTGCCTCAAGTGTGAATGTTCCTAAAATGAGATAATCTGGATGGTAAAATGTGATATGAGGGCAGGCTGTGGGTGGGTTGGTGGGGGTGAATCGATTGTCTTCCATCTGCAGACACCATTCCTGGGGAGCATTACTGACCCCTGCTGGTGGGGCTAATAATTGACCTCCCTCCAGTAGACTGTGACTTCATGTAAATGTTTCTAGTTATCTGACTGAGAGTCTAGCCTGTTGTGCCATGCTACAATGTGTTAGAAAGTAGGACAATATTGTGTTTGATGCAGGCTATTGGCTTTTTTCCCAGCAGACATTTTGACCTGTCATAGCAGGACGTGCACAGTTGTTGCTGATAATGCTGCAGGACCTGCTTCTGTTGTACACAAAGCGCTGCATTCTGCCACCCATCATTACATGCTTTCTATTCAACCAGAAAGCCCACAAATCTTCCTGCGTGCAGACCAGCCAGGGACCCTTGTTTCATTTCATCCTCTTTTCCCATTTTTTTCTAAGGTGGATCAGAGAGGACATTCAAATAACACTGAACTCACCTCGGGTGGTAAATGATGATAAACTTCGTTATGTATCAGTTAGTGCTGCTCGTTTAGTTGACCTTGTTACATCCACTTAAATAGAAGGTGATGGAAGATTTCCTCACATTGTGTTGGTATGTAGGGAGAAACACAAGTGTAGTCTGACTGTTGACTTTCTAAATGTAAATTCATGTATAGTGCATACATGGTTTTGAGCTTCTCATTTTTTTAAATCTCAGATGTATATTTTCCAGATTGATCCAGAATTCAAGATTCTCCAACCTGAAAATGGCCCACATGAATCATGCAGATCCATAAAAAAGACATTTTATGGTGTGGCTTCTCTGTCCTCTCCTGCATGTTTGACCGAGGGGCCACAGTGGAGACAGTGAACCAGGTGAAGGGAAGGTCATGTAGGAAAAGTAGAAAAGTGATGTTTCCCCTGCTTTGTCTGCACTTGTTTTACACGAGCACACTTGGTGAGCTAATGGCAGTTGGTTACAAACAAGCTAAAACGAACTGTCTGTATGTAGCTGTAACTGTTTGCCACAAATCTTAAGATCTGGCAAATTCTTGTAAACTGAGCTTCTTGTAAACACCCCCCCCCCCCCCCCAAAGACAGGAGCAAGGACTGATACTGACGTCTGTGTCCGTCATTCTTCCTAAACTTCACTCAGTAAAAAGGACCTTTACTATGTCTGCTTTCTTCTCTTCTCTCTTGTGTTTATAATCTAAATCTTACATTATCTGCTGTTGTGTAACAATTCGTGAAACCTAACCATAATACTCTTGACTATTGTAATGTTGATAATGCTAATTGTCAGACCTCTGCTAAAAACTGACTCATGCTTCTTATTGATATTCCTCTTAATGAGTCACTCATGAAGCTGCCTCTGTAGTTGTGATTTAGAGTAATCACTGCCTGAATCACGGCTGCATCACAAACACTGACACACTGTGTAATGTGGAAGAAAATGGCAGTAAGACGGAGAGAGAAAACTACTTTAACAAACACTACAAACTCCATTCCCTGCATCTTCACCATATTAGTATTTACTGTCTGTGTTACTGCAAGGTGTTACTGGTATTTTGTGTCTGTGTGAGAGTGTGTTGGCCTTTAGCTGCTGATATCATTAGCCTGCTGTCCCTGCAGTGGCCCTGCTTGTTATCCAGAGGTGACATTCAGATATCTCAGCCTGTGTGTGTTTGTTTTTGGCTGAACTCCACCGCAGGGCTTTTCTGCATAATGAATTGATTTATTCTTCTTTCAAGTATGTTTTGCTGTTAATTCAAGTGTATGCTTCTGAAATGCAGGACTTACTTACTGGTAATGGAATGGCTTTACGCCACTCCATGTATCACATTCAGTTGAAACAGCTATAAGCCATTTTATTTGGCTTCAGAAAGCAAATCTTATAATAGTTTCTTGTGATTAGATCGAAATAGAGCATTCAGTTAATAAAACATGCAGTTGTTCATTTCATAGTCAGTAAGCTGTCTGAGGAGTTAGTATTAAATCAAAATACTGCACTGACAAAGAGGACATTTTAAATCAAATGATTTCAGGTAAATCTTTTGTATGTTATCACGCATGTCATTTACATTCACCTCTGCCATGGAGATTTTACTTTAATAGTATCAGCATAGAGTGCTGCTGGACAGATCTCTCGCTGGTGAAACTCCATAACCAGAGAAAGCAGTTGCAAAAATGTCTCTACAGTCCCAGAAGCCCCCAACAAAGAATGGGGTATCCCACCTTACCCTCCCTACCTCACACAGCATTATAATCCCAAACTGTATATTAAGCCCGTTGAAAACATCAAGGCTAATTAGGCCCAGATCTGGCTAGCTAAGACGCCACAGTGCTAATTTACACAATCTCAGACATCACACAGCAGGTGGTCAAGATGTACAACCTGTTAAATGTAGCTTGTTTAATGTGAGATGACTGAGGTGAAACTTTCATATTAAATGATGACATTACCTCCAGTGGCTTAGAGTTCTTGTTCTTAACTGAAACCTTGCTGAGCCTGTGGTTCAAACTGTGGGGACACATTAAAAAAAGAACGGGCATTCGCATCTGACGTGTTCAGACAAAAGCTATGTCTATCCACCATGGAAAGGTTTCACCTTTACAAATGCAGCTAAAATCACCAAGAGCAACTCCATGGATAAACAAAGACTTCCAGACTCTTCAAAGAATATGCAGAAGACCAGAAAGAAAGTGAAAATCAAGTAAATTGCATTTCCAACAGTCACAGCACCTATCGCTTAAACATGCTTAACATTTTAGCTTTGGAACCATGTTTTCTAGCTACAAGTGTGTAAGACAAGTAATGCATCATAAAAGGAAAAAAGAAAAAGCTTGTATATTTCCTGCAGAAAATGGCGTGATTGCTGAAAGCTCTTGCACTTGGCTTGCAGCTGTGAAGCATGTCACTATGGGCTAGCTGCCTGTCAAGTTTCACTCGTGTAGCCTTTACAGTTTGTGAGATATTAGTGATTTTATGCCGTCCTCATAAAAAAAAATAATACCTTTTTAATTCCCAAGATTCTGCTCCCATCTGTGGGCTTTGAGTTTGAAAACCCAGCTTCATCTGTGGCTACCCGTGAGCTCCAGTTACCATCTGGGGGCTTTTATTTTGAAAATCCATCTTGCACACTGGCAACATCCCAGGAAAATCCTGGTTGTTGGTGTAAATATTTCCCAGTGGGGCCTTGTAACTGGTCATACATGGACTTATGTGGAAATGGGCATTAGTTCAACAAAGCATGTGAGAGTGGCCCAGTCCCAGTTGCTTGTTGAAGTGTTAAATGTGGGTCAGATGATGGGCGGCTAGTTGGGGGATAGGTCACTGATGATGATAATATTGACGATGCCTCTGAGTGGTAACTATTGATCCTGATATGGGATTGTCCTGACACAGGGAGGCTTACACCAAAAGATTTTACAGCATTACCGCTCGTCTCATTACCGATTCTTCATGACTTTTCAAGTGTAGTGTATTAAATTAGGTCCTAATTTTTTTTAACCCTAACCCTAACCAATGAAAAATGGCTATCACTTATAAAAGATTGATAAGTTGTAATTAATACATTTGGACGATACAGAGTTATTTATGCTTTATAGATCAGTAAAACCATTAATAAGAACAAACGTCCATTTTCCAGGTTGTGACTAATTCCTTTGGCCAGCATATTTCCTCCTTCAACATAACTTGATTTATCATCTTTGCAACAAGGTTGACAGTTTCCTCCAAAATCATCTCAACACAAAGCCTATTTGAATTTGCCATCTGTCTCCTCTGGACATTTCAGGGAACTACAATTACTTGGTCAAGGACAGGGGAAGATGGTGGTCATGATGAAGCTCAGGGAAAAATTAACATCATGGTTTAAAATAAAAAACAAATATTTGTTAACCAAATATCTACCCTTCTTCCCCAACAGAGTTTGTGAAATCATTTCAACTAATTATGAAACAGTCTCAGTTTAGTAGAGAGGCCTCTATATGATCCACATAAGCAAACAAGACCATCGGTGAGAAGGATCTGATTCCCCGAGAAATCAGACGAAACCATTCACAGCACGCAGACCTAATGAGCCTGTTTACATTGTCGTAGGCAAAGGTTTACAGTGAGTAGTACAGCAGCCAGTTAAGAGGAAGCAGGAGGAGATTTTTCTTTAAAGAATTTCATTTTTCATTTTATATTTTGTGGTTATGGCTGATACTGAAGCAGGGGCAGCAAAGAGAATAAGAAAAGTGATGGAGCACAGGTGAAAAGCATGGGCCTGCATTCCTAGATCAGTTTTCAATACGCTTCATTTTTTTCATTTGGCTTTTATAATTTGTGCCTATGTAACTGACAGTTTTACATTGCAACAGTGCAGTTTTTTTTGAAAATGAAAACATGTTACAATATACATTTTTTCCCCATTTTTATTAAATAACTGAATGCAGTTCACTGATGGTTATCAGTTTGTATAAGTAGACATATAAAATAAAATATTTATCATGAAAGAAATGGTTTTAAGCATGTTTAGTCAAACTTGAAAACAGAATTATTTCCTCCATAGCTGCTTTATATGTTGAATAACTTGATGATGATGATGGTGGTGAGTGGGGATATGACTGTGTGCAAAGTGAGGTGGTGCGAAAGCTTACAAACTCTGTGTTAAACTATTGTGGTATTTAAAATATTTTCCCAAGCTTGCCAGACTCTGTTAATGTATTACATTAGCTAAATTTAAAAGGGGGGACAAATGATTAAGAATTTGTCATAGACAATGTTTCACGGTGTTTCTAAAGTTTCCTCTGACTCAACAACTTAGCCTGGGGCTGATTTGCTGCCATCTCAAATTACTCGTAGGCACGGTTTGCTCTGGAGGACAGATATCCGACATCAATGAGGAAAATAAGAATGCGTTAAGAATACCAGGTCTAAACGCAAAGGCCAGATCAGATCGGTTATTATGCAGATGCAGATACAGATCTCATTGTAATACCAGGAGTAAATGGGGTGTTAGTTGCTGGCTTACATATATCCTATGTGTATGAGCAGTACTAAAATAAAGTTTACTTTGTTTGACCATAGTTATTTTACAGTTATTAATCATACGCAGCCACAAATAGACACATTACCTCATCGCTATGCATCCTGCAAACAGCTTTGCTTAAAAAAGACAAATATAAGAAATAGCATTGTTATTTCAAATATTCTTTGGATCTAATTATATATCATTTTGATATGATACCACAGCGTCATGAATGGCCAAACAAACCAAACCTAGGATAGGACTGCGGTCCTGGGAGGAGAACCAATAGATTCTTTCAAAAGTCAAAGGGACCTCCAGAATCTAAATCATCCATATGATCACCACATCATGTCTATCAGTTTGTCATTCCTAAACATGCCCTGTTTTTGCTGATTTAAAATGCATTAAATACTGTGATAAGCAGCGTCATCTGCTCCCTACAGTCATTTCCTGATGCTTAAATGAGAAACATAGGCAATAAAAGCGAATTTTCCCACTCAAGACTTTTAATAGTACACCATTTGGATGAGGCATCAACAATTCAAGCGTATAATCCAGATGTTAAAATCATGTACCCGTTGAAAGCTTCTATCCAGGCAGTCCTGCAAGCAGTAACCGCAGTGATACTGAATCCAGCAGAGGGGGAGAAATACATGAAGACCAGAATCACTACATCACAGAGTCCCTCAGTGGGAATAACCTTCCTACTCTAATCATTTGGATGACCCACATGGAGCTCAGGCTATATTTTGGTCAGCACCCAAAGGCAAGTCGGCTAGCCTCCTGTCATGACACTGCCTCAGGAAATAAATCAAAGCTCTACAGCTTAACTCTCAGCCTGGATCGTCAGAACACCACCGCTCCTCAGGACTTCGAAAAAGTCACACCAATCATAACATGAAGGATTCATTCACGCTGACTTTAGCCCCTTCATCATGACCGTTGAGGTACAATGCCGTCAGTCTCACCCACAGTGTAAGCTTTTATCAAACAATGGGAATGCTGTTTGTAGGTGGATCTTATCATTACTGTCTGATTACATGTCTCTGCAGGCAGATCTATTACAGGCCTTTCATTACCTCTGTCTGTGGGTCCTGGTGGGCAGTCCCAGCCAAAGGTTTAGCTGAAGCAAAGGGCAGTCTGAGGGCGAGCGTCCAGGAAGCTGACACTAATGCTGCCTCTGGCTTCTATCTACTTTAAGGGCCTCTGACATTTGGTATTTGTTGGGAAACCATTTGTGTACATGATAAAATGCTGAGAGGAGCCCAAGGCTTGTTCTTTCTCCCTCTCTCTCCCCTTCTCACTCCGTTTGTCTTTCATTTTCTGCGTACAAGCCTAAACCTAATTTCTAATGACATTCCTCTTCTACTCTGTTTCATTGTATTCACATTTTCGCCATGTATCTTTGAGTTAGCCTTACAAGTCATTTCATCACTTTCTGGCAACATTGTGCAGGCAGGGTTTCTATTCTGAGCAGGACCACCAGGACGCCATGCTGTCCAATTAACATTTCATCTCATTCACTCAACCGCAAACCTGCACCAGTTACTCCTATTCAAGAACACATCACTGGATTGAATTACAAGAATGAGAAGTTATTTTATAAGGTTCCACATGGCTGATAAAGTAAAGGTACCTTCCTCTGTAGCGAATACATCAAGGAATATTCTAAATTTGACTATATAATCGAATTGTTTCCCGTAATTACGTTTTGTTTGACATATAGTGGTGTTGAGTGATGGAACGGTAAACGATGAACCAAGAAGTTTTTGGTGAGGTTTATTTAGTTTCTGTTGCGTTTGAATGAAGTGTTTTTTCTGGTGTTTCTGTAAATGGAGTCTGGTGGCTTTGGCGAGAGTTATGTTGTGGCTGTTATACTTTGATGCTGCACAAACTGCCGGAGGGATTACATTGCAGCCGTTTTGTGGCTGCAGCATTTTCGCTCAATACTGAACCAATTAAAAAAAATGTTGGCCCCATTAGTCACCTGAAAGGAAACATGGGAAAATGGAGTCCATAAACACAGATAATATTAGACCAGAATTTCTCTCATCACCGACATTGAATGCATCCGAGATACGTGGACGGGCACCATTTTTTTTCTAATGGAAACAATGTCACTTTCCTTGATTGAACATAAAATGAGGTGATGATAGCAGACAGTTCATTACCCAACTCTGCCCCAGAGGTTTGCACTACGAGCAATCTGAAACGTCCCATTTGGAAATACTTTGGATTCTGGTCAGTAGACACCACCAGTAAGGCTGTTACCTAACCTCTATAAAAAACAAGGCTCTTGAATAACGAATCATTTGTTTTGGTGTCTGGCGTCTTCTCAGTTCTCACTCTTGCACCAACCACAGATAAAGAGAGAGCTACAGTCTTTAAGTTTTACCATATAGAGCATTATTTTATATTTTGTATGTATGTAGATCTTTTAAAGTACATGTTTATGTTGAAATGAATATATTTATACAAGTTGGAATCTAATTCTAATAGGTATTCAACTGATATGGTTCATGATGAGAAGAGCTTCCATGACCAAACGGTCAGGTCAGTGAGCTCTGTGTTTTCTTGCCTTGTTCAGAAGAAAAACTCGATTTGAGTGTGTCTATTAGTCAGACGAGCTTTTGCCAACATAAAGTGACAGGGTGCTGCACTTACCATAAAAACATCAACCTAATAGAATCCAGGCCCCGAGGAGCAGCAATGGGCTGTGCAGTCTTTTTTTCTGTGGTGTCTGCAGATCACATAATACCCTGCGACCATTGTTGGGCAAGTTACTTGAAAGTGCATTCAATTGCAAATTTTTCAATAAGAAGAAATAAGTTTTTATTTATTTATTCAACAGTCAATGTATTTGTCTCAGTGCTATTTCAAAGAGATCCTCCAACGGCTCCAAAGCCTCCCACGTGTCACAGTTTCTGTAATCAACCTGTAGAAACTGAAGAGGAGACATTGTGGTTGTCGTCTATGGTTTTTCCAACCCACTTTAGATGAAGCCAAGAAAATAGCGATATGGTTTATAAGACCACAAGTGAGACAAGAATTCTGTTGGAAAAAACTGGTGAGACTAGATGATATTTCATGGAGAGGATATTTTCTGGATTTCCCTCTGACGATCTCTGGCTGCTCTGCCTCGACCCTGTGATACATGGCGTTTGCTGATGGATGGACAGATCACTCTCCTTGTTACTAAAGCAACTTCTTATCTGCTGCTAACTGTAGCATAAAAAGCCACATGCATGAGTTCATAATCAATTAAACTGTTGACTGAGCTGTTGATAATCTTTCATTAATTTGTGTATTTTATACGATGTCTGAAAATGGTGAAAATTTTGTGCTTTTGGTCACGACAACATGTAACATGTTGCAACATCCTCTCCTCTCCTGTCGTGCCTTATTCTCCTCTCCTCTTTTTTAATCAGCCTCCTTCTTTTTATCTTTTAAATTTACCTTCTCCTCTCTAAAAAGCGCCCCGCCCTTTTCACCCCTTGCGCTCATCTCCAGCAGATAGGAGATAGAGAAGAGGGCTTAAAGATGAGAACAAAGACAGCAGGAGAGGGCTGTATGGCAAGAAAGAGGAGAGAATAAGGAGAGGGAAGAAAGGAGAGAGGGAGTGGCGGAGGCGAGCACTGCACGGCCAGGCACATCTCGGCGATGAGGTGTGAGGATTAGCTGTATCTGAAGCAACGCCCCCGCTATGCTTCTCCAAATGAGTATTATCTCCCCCTCAGCTCCCCCTGTGTTGGCACAAGTGCAACAGCTCATACAATGCCATGTTGTCAGGCCTGGGAGGAGGAGGGAGGACGACACACTGTAGCCCTCGCTTCATTATCTATAGCAGGTGGCAGGCAGCCGTAATGGAAAAAAATAGGCAGCGATTTGGTAACGGCTGATATGTGTGACTGCATAGTATGGACGACTGAGAGGTTGATATGCAGCTGACTCATGGTTTGACGGAAATGTGAGAACAAAACTGGAAATATGTTTGTTGTCTAAAGCTAATCAATATTTTTACATGTGAAGTAAAACTCCACTGTTTTGGCTCACCTAGCTCATGATAAAGCTCTAATAACGCCACCTGCCTGGTAGCAAATAGGAGACAAGCAATAGTGTAACATAGTGGAGCATTTAGCTGCTTTAGAGACAGAAACCTCCCTCAGGATATTGAGGAATGCTAATGCTACTCTGGATCTGCTGGACAGGAAATTGTTTTCTAACACATTTGTCATATCAAGTTCTGTTCTGTCCTCAGGTGGCCAAAAAACAAACAAACAATGCAGCTTTAAGTTAAGTCCAACAACACATGCTGATTTGATTTCACACATAAATCCATGATGATGAAGACTATTGTGTTCCTGAAAGGCTGAAGGGTCCAGAAAACGGCAGTAAACCAAACTTGCATAGAGATCGTTTTGTCAAACTCTTAATTACCAAGATCAAGAGTCCCACATAGCATCAAATATCAGCCATCACTGCAAAATGTTGCTTATCAGCTGCTTCCTGTTGTGAATCATCAGCACGGCTTTCATCTGTTAAAGTTCCCATGAAAAGGCTAACAGAGTGCTATTTGATTTTGTATATTGATGTGCTTCTTGTAAAAAGCAGGAGGCCAAGGAGTGACTTGTTGCAGATATTGACTGGTGTTTACAGTAGCCAATAGTTTTGTGAATTTGCATTATACCCTCCGTCATACCCGCCATGCAGCCAGCAGTCCTATCAGCTGACTCTGCCCAGAGAGATACTGCTGAATGCAGCCTCAGACCCGGACAAGACCAGTCTGACCCATTCAAGAAACCCATTCAAACCCTTGTCACCTTTATTAATGATCTTTTAATACATCCCTGTTACATCTTAGATTGATTAATACACCTATGAATTAAATCAAGAGTCTGGTCTTCATCCACATCATGTTATTCCTCTTCAAAATGAAAACCAATCCACAGCTGTGCACCTGAAAGGAAGCAACAGTTTTAATTGCAGCCCTTTGTAGGAACAGTTCATCCACTTTTCAACAGCTGTTTCCTGCAAGGACACCCTGGGGTGGCCGGAGTGAGCTCAGGTGGCACACTGAGGTTTTAGCAAAGGTCAAGCAATTCAATATTACACAAAGTAATGACATTCAATTCATTAGAATTCAATTCATTGAGGCTGTTTCTCAAAATTATACAGTTTAGATCAGGTGGGTTTTGATGTGACATTTGGAAGCGATCGATGGTTTGACGTCGGTTGGAATTTTTCTAATACAAGTGACAGTCAGACTCAGAAATCAGAAATATGCTGTTAGCAAATAAAACCCAATGTTTTGTCTTGGTGGTGACAGATTTACAACAAAGATTGCAGTTTATGAGGGAGCAACATAAAGATTAGATTAACACCATATGAGGTCACGTATGGTGTGGTCACAGCATTCAGGAGCTCCAGTGAGTCTGCTTCACATGTTTACACAGGAAGTTGTTTTCACGTCACTACGTAAAGGAACTTTAAACAAAATGAAGGGAAAACTAGCCACACTCGTCGTTGGCTTCCCAGCTGTTTATGATGCAACTTCAACAAGCCACCAGGACTGAAATAACAAAAATGATGTGTGGAGACAGTTTATGCAGGAAATGACTACTTTGCTGTGTGCCAGTGGCAATGCCATAAAATAACATACATATATACATACACATATTGAACCCCTCATTAGGATATTACTGTACCTCATTTAGCCTTAGTTTTTGAACAAAATAATTGATTTATCCTCAGAAGAAGGATTTTGTGACTTTAAGAGGAGCTCCAGGAAGCTTCAGTATATATTTTATGACTCCAACGGCGAAGAATGTTAACATTACACGCAAAAGCAGACATTTCATTGCAACAAAATTGGGTAGCACTTATTTGCAATTTAACTTCCGAATAATCTCCAAGAAACTTTCTAGAAGAAATTATGTAATAACTAATCATATATATACGAATCATATGGAAAACAGAGATAGTGCGCAGTTGGTACTCTTTCAATTAATTCACTTTAATTAATTTTGTGACTCTTCTCCTGAAAATGCAAAAATGTCAAATTCGTCTACGGGCTGCACATCATTCAATGGAGAACAAAGTTACTTGGGTTTAAACTGAGCTGTTTTGGAGAACCACTTCACATCAGGGGTTGCACTAACTTTTTTTAAAAACAATGACAGCAAATCTGAAGGCCATGCATCATTTTGACAGATTGGCGCACTGAGGTCGATCTACTGTAACATAGACCACTGTCGCAGACCCTCCTATCCACGTGGTGCTGAGTGAGTGAGTCCAGCTGGCTTTAGCCACCACGTTGGTTAGGCTATATTGCTAAGTGTCACATGAACAGTATGTTTCTGATTAGTGGAAGAAATGAGATGGTTGCTAAGAATATTTACTGCTCAAGCCCTGAAATGACTCCACTCTCAACGAGTTTGGCACGCTGGTTCAGACCCAGACCTGGACTGGCCACGGGGAGAGTTCCCGGTAGCCTGGCAGGCTGATTGTCCAGTATTAAAAATGCAAAATGAAATGGGTAGATGAGTGAGAACTCCAGTCCCTCGGGCAGTGCTGAAACTGTGGTCATACGTTCTAAGCAGGTAGAGAGAGCTTATTTCTGAAAGCCTTAATTCCAGCGGGGGCACGAGGATTTCCCTCTGCACATTAGGGCTATTGCCTTTAATAGCTCCATCTCCTAAATGGGTTCCCCCAGAGATTATCACTATTCTTCTTTTAGTGTTCATAATTTAATTTTAGAAAATAACTTGTCCAGTTCCTCTTTGGCACTATTAGTGTCAGATTTCTATAATGACTTGTCAAATGCCACAAAGATGACAGAATGTCAAAATGTCTTTTCCCTTCCTAATCTCTAATCCCTGCTATAGTATTAGAATTCTGAATTCTGTTTCTGCTTGAGCAGGAAAATATGGGTCAAATAGCTACAAGGTGTGCTCCCATATTCACACAGTTTCTGCCTTTGATAAAATGATGACTGAGAGGCTTTCTCATTCAGAACTGAATTTAACACTGCTCTGAGAGTTTGTATTTTAATGAGGTTTGTTTTAAATGGATTAGATTTATGAGCTAACTCTGCCTTTTTTTTTTTTTTTTTTAGCTTAATTCATTTTGCTTCAGCAGCAGTGTTGAGCCTTTGCAGATTCCCTGAGAAATTTAGGATTTGTTTCAGTATCTTTTTTTTAAAAAAAACAAAAAAACTCCTTGTCATTAAGTAGACTTCTGCATACCAGATGTGAGTTTATGCATGATCAGAACCTGCTATTTATACATGACATTTACCACTTTTTTTTGTGTCACAGAGATACACTGTCCTTCTAGCAGCTCCCTGGACATGTCCGTTATCTGACCTTGGCCTACCTACTTCAAATCAAAATTCCCTCCTAGTGGTGGGGTGAAAACCAACATTTCAACACAAGTAACAACAAAAAATAGCGTAAGTACACACATAATGCTGTGATGTTAACTCATCTGTCGGGCACACGTGAAACATCTTTCTTAACATTTAAAAAAACATCTTCCACGGATAGTAACCAAACAGTGTACACCCCCAGCCGTAATATTTCTTTTCTAGTCACTGCATTGCAGCCTACATTATTCATGTACACTTAACATCGTCCTCCTCTGCTCAGTGGTAACTATTGACAAAGGAGGTGCCACGAAAGATAAGATAAGACAGACTTTATTTATCCCACAATGGGGGAAATTCACATATTACAGCAGCAACAAGGCAAAGTGCAAGACGTCAGAGGACAAGAAGACAAGAGAAATTTTTGCACAAGTGTCATATACCCTATGGTAATTTACAATATATACAATATACACACACTAAGGTAATTGAAAAATGGCGATTGCACATAAAAATGGAGGGAAAATGTGAGATGTGATCAAGTTATCAGTAGCACTTGCATTTGAGTGGATGTTATTGAGCACTGTTATACAGTCTGATGGCTGTGGGCAGGAATGACCTGCGGTAGCGCTCCTTCCTGCACTGGGGATGTAAAAGTCTTGTGCTGAAGGAGCTGCTCAGGGTCCTCACAGTGTGGTGCAGGGGGTGGGAGGAGTTGCCCATGATGGATGTCAGCTTGGCTAACATCCTTCTGTCCGCCACCTCCTCAATGGAGTCCAGTGGGCAGCCCAGGATAGAGCTGACTCTCTTAACCAGTTTGTTCAGTCTCTTCCTGTCTCTGTCCGTGCTGCCCCCTCCCCAGCACACTATGGCATATAACACTGCAGAGGCCACCACAGTGTCTAGAAAGTCTGGAGTAGAGCCCTGCACACACCAAAGGACCTCAGTCTCCTCAGCAGGTGTGGGCGACTCTGGCCCTTCGTGTACAGGGTGTTAGTTTTGTCTGTCCAGTCCAGTTTATTGTTGAGGTGAACACCCAGGTACTTAAATGAGTCCACCATGTCAATGACCGAGCCCTGGATGTTCACTGGTGTGTGAGGGGAAGGTTTCCTTCGGAAATCAATAACCATCTCCCTGGTCTTGCTGGTGTTTAGGATCAGGTGGTTCTGCTGACACCAGTCTACGAAGTCCGTGATGACCCCCCTGTACTCCTGCTTGTTCTCCTCTGACACACAGCCAACAAGGGCACTGTCATCAGAGAATTTCTGCAGATGACAGAGGGTGGAGTTGTACATTACGTCCGAGGTATAGAGGGCAAAAAGGAACGGTGACAGCACCGTTCCCTGGGGGGCCCCTGTGCTGCTGACTACCACATCTGTGTAGCCTCATGTACTGCGGTCTGTTAGTGAGGTAGTCGATGGTCCATGCAGCCAGCTGTTGGTCCACACCAGCCACCTCCATTTTCCCCCGCAGCATTGACGGCTGGATGGTGTTGAAAGCACTGGAGAAGTCAAAAAACATGACTCTCACAGTGCCCCCGGGGGACTCCAGGTGAGACAGGGCCCAGTATAGCAGGTAGGTGACGGCGTCATCCACCCTGATGCCAGGTCAATAGGCGAACTGCAGCGGGTCCAGCGCAGAGCTCACCTGGGCGCAGAGGTGGCCAAGGACGATCCTCTCCATGGTCTTCATGAGGTGGGAGGTCAGGGCGACAGGTCTGTAGTGGCTTGGGCTGTTTTTGGAACCGGCACCACGCAGGAGGTCTTCCACAGGCCCGGGACTCTCTCCAGACTGAGGCTCAGGTTGGACATGTACAGAACCACCTGACTGAGCTGGTCTGCACACTCCCTGAGCACCCTGGAGCTGAGGGCGTCTGGGCCTGTGGCTCATAGGATGAGTAATCAACTCTAAATAGTAACAGGAATCAATAACAGTGAAATCAGTGCAGTCACAAAATACAATAAGAAAAAAGGCAGTGGATCAAACACAACATGGCCTAAATAATAAATCCTGTTTCCAGCAACAGAGGCAAGATAATTTCAATCATACAGACAAAAAGTATTTTCAAATCTCCCCACATTTTGATTGCTTCATTGTATTTTCTTTTATTTTTTACATTGAACCATCTTCATTCCATGTCAGTGCGATCTCAGTGATCAATAAAGCTGTCAGTCAAACAGACAGGCAAAAAATATTCCAAGAATCCTTTGTTGTCACATACAGTCATGCTTAGTACAACGTAGTGAAATTTGTTCTCTGCATTATAACTCATCCCTTCAGCAGCAGTGGGCAGCGACTGTGCAGCAGCAGCAGCCAGGGGACCAGCTCTCAGCCACTGGCCTGGACAAGGGTACTGACAGGACAACTGACCTATGATGGCCTACATGTTTTGATGGGACTGTCTAGCTGTGAGGCGACAGTGCTAACCCAAGTTCAAATAAGTTTACATGTTCTGCCAACAATAACAAGCATGAGTATCCTCATTTTTTTTTTTACATTTACATGTTAACTCAGATTCAATAACTCAACTGAAACCACAGTGGAATAAAACAGTCTGAAGATCCCAACTCCCACAGGACCAGTTCTTCTCTGTCCTCACTCTGTCCTCACACGCCGACACTTTTCCATAAAACTCAAGCTGCTGTGTTTCCTCTGCAGCAGAGACATTGTGGGCATCAGCCCAAGGATTTAGTACGTGATGTCACTGTCATCTGCAGAGAGTAACAAAGTCCTCAGAGGGAGGTCAAGGTAGAGAACTTTTCAGCCAGGAGATCCTGTGTGAAACCAAAAGTAAAACCAAAAGTCATCAGTCTTAAAAGTGGAACCACAAGTCAACCATCTTTTCCTAAAACTAACCAAGCAGTTGTGGTGCCTAAACCCAACTAACGGTTTCATAATGTTAACCACATGACAGAAAGGCTTTCCCTAAATCAGTCTTTTCTTTAATCTAACCAAGTAGTTTTGGTGCTTAAGCATTACCAAAACATTAAGTGTTTCACAACTGTGACCATTTTATGTGGTGCAGATGCTGAAGTATAGCTCCTGCATAAGACGCCAAGGAGCGTGACAAGTGCCGTCTGTATTTGATGACCTGGGATGAGAACATACTGAGGTAAGACAGGGTGACAGGGCCGATAGCGGCGCCCAGGGACCCAACTCTCTTCGTCACCATTAGTCAGGTGGTGATCTTCTTGCATGTTTTTAGTGGGGGTATATTTTATGGAGGATACCCCAGGTGAACACAGGGAGAACATGCAAACTCCACACAGAAAGGCCCCTTTTCCCTCAAACAGCAGGCACTGAAGGCATGGTGGAAGACACGCCCCCGGTACCCACAGAGGGAATTGAACCCGGGACCTTCTAGCTGTGAGCCGACAGTGTTACCAATCGTTCCACTGTGCCACCAAAGGCACAAGGAGAGCCTGTGCCTGAGCTTGCTTGGAGCTGCCAAATCGCTAAATCCAATGGGTCTGGATTTAAAAAGTGGACTTAGAAAGAAGTGTACTTACCAGACCTCTGCAGCCCACTCCTCATCTCTGCTTTAGGCTTGCAGCTTGAGGCTATGTTACTAGTAGCAGCTCTGATCATAACACAGCAAATCTCCAAACTGTTGGTGTTCAAATTGCTTCGTGGGTAATGCATGTGGCAGGTTTCGACAAGAAGGAAGCATCTGTGGAATAAAAAATGTATCCATTGTTTTTTTTCCAAACTGTCCATCATGAGTCTGACAATATTATTCAAGTACTATATATATATACACACACACACACACACACACACACACACACACACACACACACACACACAGTATATGTCTGATCTGTCTGTGGGTTGCCATTTAATACATTATATAGTACTTACTACAAGCAACTCATTCACTTGCTCCCTCGCTCACTGACACACTTTAATTACCCTGTACTGTATTCTGTCTTTCACACAAACAGACACTCACATTTACAGAAATCTACAGAGGCCAATTTGCAGCATATCAGGCGGATGAGTCATAATAATAGCAGCGGCTCAGTCCTCCCAGGGGTCAGTCTGGCTGTTGGCAGCAGACACACTCTGCGCTCCTGTGGCATTGCTGCACAGAGTGAGAGCTTTTTAGACTGGATCAATGGGAATGGACACTGGGGACAGACATGCCATGGGGTGGGCTCTGTGACTGGCACACACTGAGCTTTAAATCCCCGCCTGTGTGTTGATTGTGGCTCCTTCGTATTATGTTTCTGTACTTTTCAGAAGAACAGATATGAAAGCATACAGTCAGTGGGAGGTCAGGGGGGTATTTCAGTGATTCTGCTGGTGGGTGAAGGTTCGAGTCCATGTCTGGCTGAGCCATGTTGCAAAAATTTGTTGCTGTAGCTCGTTCCACCAACACAACCTCCTCTTTGCGTGCTAAGCTTATGATCTGGCTGATTTTATCATCTTAATGTTCATGCATGTGTTTGTTGAGGTTGGATTCTTTGAGAGCTTCAAAATAAATAAAAAATAAAAATAACATTTATTTGTTGGGACTTCCTACGACCAAAAACATTACAGGCCATCCAAAAGTATAGTCTCCTCAGCCATTAGATTACACTGAATCAAGCTTTTGTGGTAGGCAATAAATAAATTGAAATCGAAATAGAAATGTGTTTGTGTGTAGGTGTGTGTATATATGTATATATACTGTAAATTCCTTTAATAACTTGGTCATTAGTTCATTGAACATGTACAGCACCTTTCATCCAAGAAATGCAGCCTGCAAACAAAAAAACAAACAAAAAAACACATGCATCAAGTAATTCACATAAAAGAGACAGGGATGGAAAATTAATGTAAAATAAGAAGGAGCATAAAACCCACTTGATAATAACAGTAGAAATAAGATAAAAGTTGGAATGAAAATAGAATGAAGAGAATGCATGACAAAAAAAAAAGTCACTGAATGACAATGATAATGAAATGAAGTCAAACATAGAGCACACAGAATGAAAATACAACACTTTAATAGCAGTGCGGCATTGAGCCACAGACACAGTACAAAATCATCTTGTTAGAAATGCTCACCATTGGACCTAATGAGTAATAAGTCTTTCAGTTGATTGGACTGGTATGTATTTGGTCATGTGTTAATGATATTTTAATTCACGTTACATAACTGTTGTATCCAATCACAGATGACTCTGGCTGCAGTGGACAAGCTGGTCTCACTTCGCTGTGTGGTTGATCAGCCTATGAGAGAAAGATCATGTCTAATGTGCCGGGCAGCGCATGAGGCAATTCACAGACGTTGATCTAAAAGCTTATGACACGCGTCAACAGATATCAAATGATTCCACATGACAGACACGTCTCAAAGGTTGCCGGCGGCTGTCACAGGGTTTATGAAGGAATCTCTTCTCCGTCCTCCAGAATTCTATTTTTCCCAGAGGACAGTTATCATTTAGAATTGCTCGTCATTTTCAGTAGGTATTCATCTTTTCTCCGACCAAACTTGATTTTTATATCTTATCTTATAATTTATGCATTCAGCTGACATTGTCGTCCGGAGAAATTTGCAGAAAACTGGTGAGGGCTCAGTCCTTTGCTCCCGGCTATTTTTACAAGATACATGACTGTTGATGGACACACTGGGAGATTGCAGAAATTGAGCCTGTGGCTATCAACTCCCAGAACTACAACAGTCTCCAGCCTCACTGCTGGGTGGCCCACTGGTGAAGCTGTCACTGCTGCCTTACTGAGATTAGCCTATTATCTATGACTACAGCTCCATATTCAGAGAAAAAAAAACAACAATGCACTCAAAATATTTAATTATTCTTATAATAGAAATGACAGCCTGAACTGTGCTTAATCCTACTGAATCCATATTTTTGATAATATCATTCAGTCAGATGTTGAGTTAAAGAGCTTGCTCACTGTGCAGTTAACTAGAATTCATTAACTTTTAATTGATTGTGCTGTTTTTATGGTAAATTGGCTCAATAGTTCAGTTCATGCTATCCTCAGGCAGCAAAATCCATCATTAAAGCCATCAAAAACCTACTGTGCTTTCCCTGCGCAACACCAAACTGAACAGCAACTATCTGGTGGAAAAAGGTTAAAATATGTTATATTTCTATTTAGCGAAAGACCAAATATTTCTTTTAGTTTGCAGAGACCAAAAAGGAGACTGAATGTTGAAGTTGCATCATCTAGTGTCCAGAAACTCAACTGTATCTGTTTTTCTACCCCCTGAAGACAAAAACCACCACTGAATTTAGCTTTAAATCTGCACTAACTGATTTTGGGGGGCAGTGGAAATGGGTTAGGGTTAGGGTTAGGGTTGTGAACTGACATACTGACATGTCAACTTTTAAGTTTATGTAGTGAACTTGTTAGCAAAGAGGTGCTTATTTACACATCCAGCTGCTGAAGAGCTGCATTCTGATTCAGCTGGAGCTGTGTTCATGTCCGCCTGACGCCTGAAGTCCAACACCTCTCTTCTAGTTCTGTTTTTGGCCTCTACCAACTCCTGAAGGAAATATTTGGCTCTTTAACTGATAAGTGCTCTACCGGCTAGTTTGGTGGTGAGCAGCTAGTGTAGAAGTGGGTTTATAAAACTTGCTAGGCTTGCAGCCTAAAACAATCCCAAACAGTTGTGCTTTGACAGTTAGACAATGATCTGAAAGTCGCAATAAAACTATGTAAGAGCGAGGGGAACTGCAGATTGGGGTAATAATTCTATGATGGTTCATCACTGTGAGCCACACATTTCACACTGTCGTTTGATTATTATAAAAACACTGATCGTAGCCTCTTTAAGAAGTGCGACTGCTCAGTTCGAGAATGTAATTAAGTACGTCTGTGTATGTCCTGTCATAGCTGGACACAAATGTCTGCTTTGAAAAATGTTACTATAATATTACTTTATAATTATTGTGTCCACTGAGCTCCGTCATCCAGCTACCTGACTTGTTCTGCCATCTTGACAGACCAGAGACAGAGGAGGTGCCTGAAATGAAAGCATCATTTGATGCTTCATAATCACACAGGCATTCAGTGCTGACACCTCTTTGTCCTCTCCTGAAAGTTGTTCATGCCTCATAAACAGCAGGACCTAATGTCTCATTGCTCACAGTATTGTGCTTAAATTAAACAGATTTTTTTTTTTTTTTTTTTTTTTGGGGGGGGGGGGGATGATCTTAAATAACTAAACTAAACTAAAAATAACTAAAAGGGGGGTAAGTGATTATATACTGTTACACCATTGACCGTTATCACCAAATTAATAAACCATGGAATTGACTCAACATGTCATTACAGACACTCTCATTGCAAGATGTTCAAGATGATGCCATGTAATCTTTCCAAAAAATGCTCTAAATTTGCATGTGAAATCTAGGCTGCTTGTTATATAATGCGGCACAGATATGCCTTAAACATCCAACTGAATCATACTAAATGTAACATGGTACGGCATCTGCTTATCTAATGAAGGGTTGAGTCATACATCTATTTAAATCTAATACATTTCAATTAGAGTCCAGAGTGAGTGCTGGTTGATCAAAACAAGTTAGCGCAGAGTGTTTTGGCAAGCTCTCCATCAGTTTGAAGTTGCTGTCTAGTCAGTCAGACTGTGGCGTGCTAAGTAGGTCACATTATCCATGAGAAAAAAGACAGTGTACAGGGCAGGCAAAGAGAAGGAAAACATGGTGGGATGGATGGACAAATGGATGAACCCACAGATAAATGGCTCCACGGAAACGCATGCAGGGTTGAGTTTCCTAATTCTGGATCATGTTGAAGATTATGCATACAAAAAAGTTTCAAAAAGCAAGCAAGCAAGCAAAGTTTATTTATATAGCACTTCTCACAGACACCAGTCACAAAGTGCTTTACAGTTACACAACATAAAAATCAAATATGTATACGTACAACAGTCATGTATACATACAGTCATATAGAGCACCACAAAATAAATAAATGAATAAAATAAAATACATACATACATAAAATACACATAAAATATACAGTCATACAAGAAGCATTGAGAAAAATGTAAAATGTCAGCATTTATCCAAATGCCTCTTTGAACAAGTGGGATTTTAAGTGTTTTTTTAAAGCTCTCCACAGAGTCAATACATCTCAACGTAGCTGGAAGGCTGTTCCAGAGTTTTGGAGCTGCACACTCAAAAGTACGATCACCACGAGTTTTGAAATTAGTCCGAGGAACACTTAGCAGACCCGTGTTAGATGATCTTAATGCTCGGCCTGTGGTGTAAGGGTGCAGGAGGATACTGATATATTTTGGAGCCTGTCATTAGGATCATCAATTAAACCTCAAGAGCTCCATTTAAAGAATTTTCAATGTATAGTTCATAAATGTTTCATTAATAAATGTTCATAGGGGAGGAAACTCTCTAAGCTTATTCTTTGCTACTTTGTACCCTACTTCACGATTCACAACTTAATCGGTTCCTTTTATTTGCAACATGGTATGGTCTGGCCATCAGGAGTACCAGGAGACGTCCCGGTGGGCCGGTCGCCCTGTGGGCTGGTTGAGCATCCCATTATACAAAAACAAGAGCCAGAGAGATGCGTCATTGGCCTACTTTGAACCACCGTGCACCGGCTCCCCCGCCAATCCCAGCAGTCAGAAAGTGGTGGTATTAATGGCTGGTGTGTCTGTATGTGCGTCGATGGGGTGGTGGCGGTGGAGTACCCGTGGGTCGGTCTGGGTAAAAAAGTCCTGGGCCAATTGTCAATATGGAGTACATGAACATTACTGAAATCCATTGCATTCCACTCTTGGATGAAATACAACAGGATGAGAAATAATTTTGTCAGAAAAAGAGAGCGCGTGCCAATAACCAAAAGAAAGGTAGGAAGAAAGACATTGCCAAACAAATGATGGCATTTAGAGAGTACTCCAGGGATGGGAGGTTAAGCGAGGAGGAGGAAACATGGGGAGAAGATGGAGGAGGAATTACACGAGTAGCCTGATAATCAGCCTAATATGCCCTATTGTTTCAAATGCTTGACTAAGTTTGACGTGGCATCATGTGTTTTGGGAGGATCATAGTGACTCATTTTCAGTCAATTCTGGCAATGTTACATCGAGCAAGTTTACAGAGAGGAGGACTGTTTGTTAAGAGATACAGAACTCACTGGTTCAGTTGTGATAACACACAACAAGGCATCATTTCACCACAGTGGCCATTGTTTTCTTGTATGAGAAGAGAAAATAACTAGCTTAATGAGGCTGTCAAAGGGAATTATCACAGCTATGACAAAGACACTTGCCAAAGGAAAAATAAGGCTGTTTAATTAACTGACGAGGGTGCAAAGGAAACTATGGGGACTTTTTCTTTAATGTAGTCAGTTTGTTATCCTTTTTACATAATCAGCTGGATGGCTAATATTTGCAAGGCAGCAGCTGAAGTTAGCATAACACATTGAATGGGCTGTTATTGGACGTAATCACCACACTTCTGATCATACAAAGAGTCCGTTCGGGGTGGTCGTGATGCTCTGAAAAGTGCATTTGTTGCTTAAGAGCCACTTCTTTTGTAATAATCATGTACGTCACATGATCTTGCGTTACTCAGCCTCTGTGCCAAACATGCCTCAGAGCCCAGAGCTGTTCCTGGGGGCTTGACAAAACTCACTTTGCGAACTAAATAGAACAAACTTGTGGTGATTTTCAATTTGTGTTTGAATGCCTCCCCATTTCACACTTGTTGCTGTGGACGTTTCGATGCTCACAGTAGTTCTCTTGTTAGCTCAGCGTCTAAATAAGAACCTGCACTTTCTCCAACAGTTGACATGAATCTGTGCCAAGCAGCACTTTGTTTTGTGGTTGGATCTGTTCTCCTGGAGACGATGGTCATACAAGAGAGGAATCCTTTTGACTACAGCAGTACTCCTCTGCAAATATTAACCAAACCTGGAAATGACTAAACCTCCTGTTGTACAAACTACAGAGAGTCTGACAGGGCTAAAATATCTGTTGTTATAAACATGCCATATTTCATTTAGTGTAGCCTCTACTAAAACTTTAGCCTGGACTGCTGATGTGAGTGACCCTCCAGAGCCTCATGGGTGATGCTGCTATCAGTGATCCCATCACTTCATCCCCAGTTGCCCAAACATGGTCAGTCCCTTCGTCGGTCGCTTTAATCGGACAACAATTCTCTCCTGATTGCCTGCAGGCTGTTGTGTTGGCTGTGTGTGTGTGGGTGTGTGGGAGGATGTCTGCGAGCTCATTTGGTGTCACAATTGGATGTTCAGAAGAGGATATTTTCCTTCAGATTCGGATGAATTTATTCCCATTTTGTCAACGTGTTCTAAAAAGCATGAGTAATTTCGTAACTCGCGTTCGCCAACTCAGAGCTGCAGTGTTCTGCTTTCAACAACAAAATGAACACACACACAGACACACACAGGGCAGACATGCACACACACATCTTTCTCAGCCAAACTCAACTCTTTCCCTTTTTTCTTTTCTTGACTCCTCTGCACTTGTCCTCGTTTCTCCCTCTTCAGGTCCTTTCTTCCCTTCTTCTTCTCCCTTTGTCACTTCTCTCCCCTTCTCACTTCTCAGGCTGTGATATTCAGTGTGCTGCATCACTGGTGAAGCCACGTGCTCTCTGTTTATCATCAGGAAGGGGAGGGAGATAGAGAAAGAGACTTAGAGAGAGGACGACTGCATCTCTCTCTCTCTCTCTCTCTCTCTCTCTCTCTCTCTCTCTCTCTCTCTCATTTCGCCTGGTGCATCCACAGACACAAACACTCGGCGACGTACACTACTCCAGTCCTTAGTAGCCTGAGGGACGGACACAGGGACACAGAGACCAAAAAACAGCTAAACCAGACTGTACCGACCGGAGACGCTCTGAACTACACCACAGGTACAGTAAAGCTTTATCTGTCTGGAGCATGATTTTAACAGTTTCTGTCGGAGAATGTGTGCGAAACGGTCACCCTGAAGTGCTGTTTTTGTGCTAAAATTAAGGTGAAAACAATTTGTGAAGCTGACAGGAGCAGAATGTTTTCACTTTGTCCTTAATCTGTCCAGGAAAGTAAGATTTAAGCCCCCATATGCTGCAGGACGAGGAGGAGGATGTTAAAATGAGGACAGGATTTTTGGCACAATGTGTGTGAATACTGCTGCTGAGGCTTTGTACTCTATACTTTACTTCCCCCGCCCCTCCACACACACACACACACACACACACACACACACACACACACACACACACACTTCCCATCTCCAGCTTCTGCATTGACGTGAATATCACGTCGACAGGTTGAATTTATTGACCCTGCATGAATCTAAATGCGCCCTTTACACAACAGTGGTGCAACTAAAAATATTAGTATGTATTTGATCTGAGAGGCGATGTCTTTACATTCTATTATACTTGTAATTGCAGTGAAATAATAAAGTTGTGTTGGAGTTGTTGCTTCTAGAAAAAGTCTTTGCACTTTCAGTAAACACCACAAATCTGAGTCATTAACTGCAGAGAGGAGTGAGCAGTGTGTGCTAAAGACAATAATGTTTGGTTTGCAGCAGACTGAGGTGAGTGAATGCTGAGTCAACAGTAGGTGGAGGTCATAAAAGTTGATTGAATTTGGTGCAGACAAGTGTTAGGGGTGCCCCAAATCTCACTGCATTGGCTGAATGCTGCTGGCAACAGCTGGAAGACTGAGGCATGCATGATGGCTTGGTTGGGTGCTTTTTCAGACAAGACCCGATGAGGCACTTAAATGCTTTAAAATGCCTGCATTCTGTCTGGTTGTAGCTTAATTGTAAATAATATTAATAAAGTTCAAAATTTTATTTTCAGAGGGCGTGGTTTGGGTCAGATCATAAATAGACTGTCTGCAGAAAGATGAACTGATTTTTTTGTATCCCATTCAAAACCTTTGTAATTGCGACAATGTCAATAATGTCAATGTCCCATTTTTGTTTGGTCCTCTTACATAATTTCACTGTAGGATTCAGAACTCCGCTCCCCTTACAGTTTCCGTACAGAGAGGGTTTTCATTGTGTTTTAAAGCTGGAAAACTTGTTGGCTTTTTTCATTACCGTACTGCTCCTTCACTACATGAAACAACCACTGAAGCCGAGCCCGTCTTCCCTTTGGGAGTGGGCCTGTTTCTCAGCTCAGGGTTTATAAATAGATTTACAAAGAGCAATAGACTCCTGCTTTTGTTCCTACATGAGCTACACAGAGCCACACAGCAACCCTAGCCTTATCACCCACCTTGTCACTGCTCCAGTTAATCCATACTGGGAGAAGGGAGCTGTTTACCAGAATCTTCAAGGAAGAATATGTGGAAAACAAAATTTAGTCCAACTGAAATCAAAATTAATTATTTATATGGTGTGCTCATTTTAAAGGACCAGTGTGTAGGATTTAGGGGGATCTACTGGCAGAATATTGAATATAATATTCATAGGTATGTTTTCATCAGCGTATAATCACCTGAAATAAAAATCACTGTTTTCATTACCTTAGAATGAGCGTCTTCTTTTCGTGAGTTTTGCTGCCATCTTAGATTCTCCTATTAGGGAGGGTGAGGCAAGAGGTATTCAGTTGTTTGCAACCTACATCCTCACCACTAGATGGCACTAAAACCTACAGACTAGTCCTTTAATGTGTATAAATATTTTGTCACGTTGGTCTAAGTCTTACTTTTTTCCTCCGGGTTACAGCTCCGGTGATGTTGTTAGCTATTGCTTACTTCCATCTGCGATTTGTGCACTTCCTGTATCACCCTGTGACTTCCTATGTTACTTGCTTCCTGTTTTGATTTGAATCACCGGTTAACAATCAGAGTGCTGTCAGTTTGGACAGTCTGGACATTTGCCATAACTGGATCCATGATAGAGAAACAGCTGAAGCTAGCTAGCCCCCCCAAGACACCCAGCAAGTGACTCAGCAGGTGCTGCAACAGCACTAAGTACAAATAACTACAAAATAGCACAAAAACTAATATCTGGTAGAACTGGAGGCTAAATTTAGTTATGTAGGCTAACTAGCTCGATAGCAAGCTGTCACTGTCTGAGTGGAACAACAACAACACGACTGGTTTTCCTAAATGTTGAAAGTTGTTGAAGGACAGACAGCTTAAGTCATCAACAGTTGATAGCAAACACTATTTGGGCTATCTTGTTGAGAGGAGAGAAGGGAAAAATGATATTCACGTTGGTAGGATATATGATTATGATGTGTTCTGGTCAGTACTGGTGCCACACCAACTCTGAGGATATGAGTCAACTGCAGTGTGTTGCCAAATCAGTCTACATTTCCTCACAGTGAGGAGAATTCAAATTTCAGTTTGACTTTAAGGGTAAACAGACAAGAAGGGAAATTTCATCTGTCCTTTAGAGGAAAAGGATATTTATTATGATTCATACAGTTGCTGATCTATACTCATGAGTCTTTGATTTTTGTTTTGGTTCTTTCGGTTCTGGAGTGACTCCTCTTCCTCCTTGAAGTCTCTGAACCCCACTCTCAGCTAAACAATGGAGTGGCCACTGGAAAAGCAGTGTTGTTATAACTATGTTTTGCATGCTGATATGCTTCCTCTTCGCTAGATGTTTCTGTTGGATTATGCTCTACATAGCGTTTGTTGAAATAGGACAACAGTACTATTTATGTAAATTACAGTCTTTGTCGTTGCTTTCTTGTTTCTTTCTGGCCACTATTAGAGGCTGATAAAAGTCAGTTAATGCAGCTTTAAAGACCTCAAACTGGATTTTCCAAGGGCAGCACAGGTTACTTATCTTTTTTACTGATTATAAGAACTAGAATAGCATCACTTACTCAATCACAAAATAATCTTTTTCTATTAATTGTTAACCTTCACATTTCTCTCCCTTGTCTTTCATGGCCACTTCCACAGAATCCTACTGATACCTTCTGTTTGCTCTGTGTAGTTTTATTGCATGAAGTCTCCTCTTAAATTCTGTGAATCTTATTACTGCCTTTGCACCTGCAATGCACCAACACCAGTACAGTAGATCTTGTCTCTTGTATTTTTATACCTGCTGCTAGATGGGGCCTGGATTGTTTTGGAACTTCCCTCCCAAGGCTGGCTGCACGGTTCCACAGAGCCTCCTGCAGACCATGTACGTAGGATCGTGAAGCCACTGTATACCTACATAACGTACCATACCGTGCCACACAGGTCTCTCCTTTATCCAGCCTGTGTGGATTTCCTTATGGCATTTCCGTCCATCCGTTCCATTTTGTCAATCAGTCAGTCCAGTGTTTCACACATTCATTCCGCAACAATGGGCAAAAGCCCACAAATCCAATGACAATCCATCATCTAGTTAAACGTGCAATTAAACAAACATGCATAGGACAGCAACAGGATGAGTAGCCCATCTGTCATCTCACAAATATCTATTTAGAAAACATTTGTAAATCACAACAGATACTGGAACAGATACTGGGAATTAGGCTGGGAGTAAATCCAGAACGTGAAACTGAAAATTCCCTCAACAACATTCGGCGGCAACCAATTCCAGGAAGACACACTGTGTCAGTGAGACTAATCCAGCACTAGCCTTTTGCTCATTCTTCAGACTCCTGAATGTCTTTGCACACATCAGTACCCAGCGCCACACATAATATCTTAAATCAGTTTTGCCAAACACCTTGAGCTCATTCACTCAATTCAGACTTTAAATTCAATGTATACTGGTAAAAAAATAATCAGAAACACTTGTGTTGGTGACGCATCACAGTGCTAATACCACTGTTCCAAATTCCAAGTTCCAAAGAGCATGTAAAAATAGCCAACGACTGCATTATAACATGCTTATTCCTTTCAAAAGTAAAAGCTTTCAACCACTAACTAATGCTCTCAGTGGTTACTCTAAGAACCAGTTCCAGTCAGTCACAATCCTTTCACACTATAAGACAAAACACAAACACAACTTCACCAGCTATATTATGTAAAATGCAAATTTCACACAATCACATACTATATTGGCTTGTTTAATAACTTATTAAGGTGGGATAGTTCAACCTCGAACCTTGAAAAAAGATCTACTCACTCGCTTTTTCTGGAGCTTTCAAACATGATCACGTTATCACATGACTGAAGTCCCATACATCTCCATGACCACTGAGCAAACTTCATCCACTGATGAAGACTGTGAAATGCTGTTGAAAGCTTGGAAAAAAGCAAGTAAGTGGACCTTCAAAATCTTCCCATCATATAAGCGCTCTTGTGACCTTACATTGATAATGTCTACCAATATGTCATTATGGAAATATGCACAGGAATACATTAGACATGCCACAGAGAACACCCATTAGCCAACAGCTAATGGCCATCAGGTCATATTCTTGCGTGAAAAATACACCATCGCTAAATTATCTTCGGAATTAAATGTGGAGTTCAACCATGCTGTTTTTTTTAATTAGTTTGAGAGCTAAGACGTTGGAAATTAGCTCGCTATGTGTAGTTACGTTTCATATGTAGATGCTAGCTTGAGGTCAGAGGTCATTTTTTTCATTTACTAGGTTCAAAAAAGGGGCTGAACTGATTCAGTTTCTTGTATGTAATTCATTAAATAGATGATAACATTCAAGAATCCCACATTGGTCTTTTGGTGAAATTTACCTTGTAGCGCCCCATCTGACCTGTAGCCCAGGTGACAATTCAATGTCCAGTTGGTGGCAAGTTTTCTGATCCATTTCTCATCAGCAAAAACACTCGATATGAATCAGTTGGATGAATTTACATAAATCTCACCCTCATTGGTTTATATTACTAGTCAAAAAGAAATGGAGCATACCAGCATGTTCTGTCATCACACATACACACGCACATTATTTTTTCTCAATGTGTTATCTATTACTGTCGTTCATCCACTTTAAAAAGCCAGCCCAGGTGCTGGCTGTCCTGTGTGGTTGTCTGAGTCAGTCCGCAAGGAACTGCATGTTCCACACATCTCTGCATGCGTATTATTACATTCTTGCAATGGAGCTTCAGTGTTTACACAATATAGTTCATCTTAGCTTAGCAATTGCTATAAAGACTAGCATATCAGTGGTGATGATGATTATGTTGAGACATCTTCCTGTACTCAAAAGCTAGTGACGTTCAGCATATTCATCATGTCAAGAAAGACTTTTTACATATTGTGTTATGTGATCACTGCAGAAAAAAAACGTCATGCTCAGAATGTGCCCAGTGCAGATGTCATGATGTGTTAGAGTCAAGAGGATCCATTCATTCAGTGAATGCTGCTGCTGACATATTGGTTATTGAATGTCTGCACTGTGCCACCTATGGTCACTAATGGAGGGGGTCTATAAAAATGGAGGATGGCACACCAGGGGCGGCAGCTTCATTTAATGTGGAAACATGGTTTTGTGTTTTGCCCTCAAGACGAGTTGTTATTCATTGGAAAACTGAATGCACCTTGCTGTCAACAAAAATGCAGAGAGAGGTTTGAAATGTTGCTGGATAGAGATTGGTACTGAAATATAAATGTGATGTTATTTGTTTTGTTATTTGTACAGAATAAAAATAGTAGCCTGCCATGTCAGGATCACAATCCATCAAGCTAAAAATAATACATGTGGTGTGCTTCCATATCACCTCCTCAAATACCCCTCAGCTTTGTCTGAGTGTCTGTGAGCCAGCAACAACCAGAGGAAAACTGAATATGATGTGAGCAATAGCTAATAGATCTACCAGTCAAATGAAGGTAGCGCATTCATATAGTTTGGGTTTTAGGTGTGGAGGATTTGAGATATCTGCCTCTTCCCCAACACAGTGGGAGTTAAGACTTGCATTTAGGACATCAGGGTAAGCAATTTGTCTTCCCAGAAAGAGTGTCCCCATTACTCTGGATAATCCACAGACCGTATTTTTTAGGTCTGCAATTTATCCAAAAGTAACAGTGACACAGTTTCTCCAAACATATGTGGCTGATTGATTTTTTTAAATTGTCATTCCTCTACTGTATTTGGGTGGAGGCAGACATCTGAGAGATGGGTATCTTAAAGCTGGCACCTTTTCAAAAAAAAAAATCTATTTTGCATTAGCATGTCGTGTCATACCCTCATCTCTTCCACACCTTGTTTCTTGTCTCTCTCTACACTGTAACTATCAAATAATTACAAGAACACCAAAAAATACTCTTACAAAAAGGGACTATGGTTCTAGGCACATAAAATCTAAATCATCTCCTAAGGTTAGATACCACTATAGAGTTAAGTAAAAAAAATACAGAAAGGCTCTCTGTAATTTCGGTTGAAATACAGGGCAATCACTGCTGTTGGGGTTCGGCGTTATGGCCTGTTTTCGGTGGACACTGTAATAAAACCATGTGTCTCTGAAGGAAGTGATTGCAGTTTGCTCAGCAAACCATTCATCCCCTCCGTGTGCTCCACTGAGCTTTGCTCCTCGACATCTGGTTCTCCGTTTGGTTCAGGAAGGAGTCCGGTAAACACTCCCCTCTTCCCTCAATGTACTGCTGGTAGCCACACTGTCTGCCCGTCTGCGCTGCTGGCATCCGCTCTGCAGCCCTGAGAGCGGACCATAGAAACGCAATCCCTAGAGTGGACATTTGGTTGCATTTTTCAGTGTGGCTGCCTGGACGATCCAACTGTGCCATTCAGCTTGAGCCAAATAAATCCAAGTCATGGTGTGTGAATGTTGGTGAGCAGTGTAGTGAACTAAGACGTAAGCTTTGGCTGTGACTGCTGACTTTAGCATGATGGTAGATGACAGGTTAATTTCTCAATAGCTCAGCAGGCAACAGTGATGCATGTTCATAAAAACATGGGCTAACCACTGAGAGGGGGATTTGACCTTTTCAGCTTGAAGCTCATGCTTTTAGAACCATTAGGTGAGTTAAAAAGGCAGAGCTATAACTCAGCGAACGTCATCAATCACTGGTGAGATAGTGACAGAAGCTGAGTTCCACTGTATTGAATAACTAATGTACACTACAGCTCCAAAAGTGAATGGACACCACAACATTGCTCCCATGTGTGACTGCTGAATATTTCGTTCTAATACAATGGGCACTGCCACTTCAACACCCTCAACTCTTCTGGGAAGGATCAATTATTGTGTTAACTCCATAAAGTGTGGCTGTAACTGTCCTACAAAAGAAACCCACTGGAAGCATAACTTAAATAAATCTGTTAATTTGTAGGCAATTCTTTTCATTGCATATGCTTCATTAACTATTTATTCTTCTGCTGTGGGGGAGTCAGGAAGCAGCCACTGCCAAGTGTTTTTTTTTTTTGTCCAAGCAGATATCAGAACAACAAATAGACATTGTTTGAAATGCCTTGAATAAAAGTCACCTTTCCCTAAAATAAAATTGCTAAACTGGAAAGCTATTTTCATATTAAATATACCCTCCAGTGTTTTTTGCATCTCTGGCTAGAAATGTCTTATTGCTGGACTTTCCCAAAATATATTCCAGTGACTGGAATCTTGGCTCCCACATTGACTGCAGCACTTTGAACCCTCTAAAGCGTACTCTCTGGTGCTGGGTAATAAAAAATCCAATCAGATACTTCCATCCAAATTCTCTCCATGTTTGTGAGTCGGTGCACTTCAATTGAAAGTCACAGTAACACTCTCAAACGACCCTTGTTGTCCCTTTTATTTTTTAAAATACTCTGTGGAAAGAGATGTCTTTGTCATGAACCCCTTATACAATCTGGATGTAGCATCTAAAACTTCTTTCAGCAGCGGGTCATCCATATCTAGTCAACAGCTTGGTCAAAATGGGAATTGTAGAGACCAATAAAATCCTTTCAAAGTTTGGAAATCTTTTAATTGTTCCTCTTCTATTATTATCCAGTTTTTCAAACTATGATTAGGCCTTAAATTGGGATCATAGGCACACCATCTAATTATTTTTAGGTTATCATGCAATTTATATTCCAGATATGAATCTGAAATTTTATTGCATGTAGTTTTTAATTTTTTCTAAATCCTTATTACCTAAAAGTGCCCGAATGAGAGGGTCCTTGATAAGTGAGAATTCAGCATCTTTCCACCTGGCATGGTAACCTTAGCTGCACAGCTTCATCAGTGGTCTAATCCGAGTCCAGTAGAAGTAATCTTTCAAATGTGGTACAGCCAGACTTTCTTCTTTTGGAGTTGTAATGTTTTAAATCCAACTCCAGGCTTTTTCCCCTCCCAAATGAACCTGGAATTAATTTTAGCCCACTCAGGCAATTGTTTTGTGCAGATTTCTGTGGTTGAAACAGAAAAAATGGTATTGTAGAATGTTCATTTTCACAGATTCAGTTCTTTGGGTTAGACTCATGAAATGCTCGCTGTTCCATTTCTGTATATCTGATTTTATTTTGGTCAAAAGGGGGTAAACTTCCTTGGGTATCAGCACACCTAAATATTTCAGTGTTGTCTGGTCCCATTTCAGCTGAAAGTTATCTTGTTGTGGGGGAATATGGTTTAATGTCAAAATCAGACTTTTTCAAACATTTATTTTTCTAACATTTATGCTGCACATTTATCAAAAATGTCTAAAAGCTTCAACAGTTCAGAAATTCAATTGGAAGGGTCATTTAAATATATCAAAACATCGTCTGCATACAGTGCAATCTTGTGTTGTTCCCCATGGTTTTAATGGTGTCAGTCGGTCTTATCTGCTTGGCAAGAATTTCTATAAATTGCAAAAAGTTCCACAGCCTTGTCTTGTGCCTTGTTCAAATTTAATAGTGTCCAGCATGTACCCATTTATTTTTATCCGGGCAGCTAGATTATTCAACATTGTACTAATTATGTTAATAAACTCTTTGTGGAACTCAAGTCTCTCTAGAACCTTGTACAAAAACCTCCAACTCATGGAATTGAAGGCCTTCTCCATATCCAGACAGGCCAATAAGGCTTTTAATTCATTTTCTCAGGGAATGTCTGATACTATCATGGGTTTGTCTCTGCGGGACAAACCGTGTCTGGTCAGTGTGGATAAGACGGGGAAAAAACTTTTCAACTTTCTCAGCAAGTCCCACAGTCCAATCTGTCTTTTTCCTCCCTGGGGATAACAGAGACAGCAGCTTTTCTCCATGATGGTGGGATTTCCGCATCTTTTACAGCTGAGTTAAATGTCTGGAGAAGACTTGGTGCTAACTCAGACTGGAAGGTCTACCATTGTCTACCAAGGTCTACGAAGGAAGAAAAAGCATCCAGACCAGGACACTTATTTGCTTTTAACCTCGAGATTGCACTGTCCTACGCTTCCTCTGTTATTTCAGGTATTAATTTGTATTTTGGTCTTCCAACAGTGCAGGTAAATTGAGGTATTCTAAGAACTAGGCATTAGACGAGGTTGCAACATACTTTTGAAGATGAAAGCTGTGTCCAAAATCACTCCCTGTTAGGAACTTAAGGGTATTATATGAGAGTATAAATATAAGTATAAAGTATATGAAAATTCACAGAATGTAACCGAATGCAGGGTTCAAAGTATAAACACTACTTCTTGCTAAACATTCCACAATGTAATGTTTCACATTTGATAACTGTGTAAATTATAGTTATGATGCGTCCGTCAGTGATACACGAAATGTGTCTGACAGTGCCTGAAATGTCACCTTACTGCTCATTGTGTACTACTAAGCTAATATTAAAAACTGGGAAAGAGAGAGACTTTTCTCCAACAGCTTCAGTTGACAAGGTGAATTTACATGTAAAACAAGGGTGCTGTCCTGCTTGATCTGCCTCCAGGTGTCTTCAGTTGCTGACTCGATAAAGGAATGAGAACAGACAGAAAACAACTAGATGAGCAGATTTGCCAGGGAGCTGTCTGCAAGGCTTTACTATTAAACACTGACATGTTTTGGTTTGGTGGGAACAATTTTTTTCCTTTTCCTGAGGTGAAAAATGGTGGAAATGACCACCTGAGTACCACTGGCCTCTTGACTGTTAATATATACATGCAAACCCAGACATGAGTGGCCTTCACTTTAATCACTGCTCTCACCTCAGGCAGTGGCAGCTCCTCATCCAACCAACAACTCCTTCAAAGCTGGGAACATATTTTAGATTATACATCACAGCAAGATTAAGTTGTGTTGGCCTGCAGGTTAGAGTTACTACTGGTGCTTATAAAGTGTTCAGACAACCAGAAGTTTAACTTGTTTTTACATTTCCACTCTCAGATTAATATAAAAGCATCAGAGATACAGTTAAAATTAATATCACAATATTCTTCCAATATCAGAATATATCACACAAAACACATCATCTACATTATGTTCAGTGCAATAAACTGCAATATTTGCTGTAGTCAATGTTACAAACCTGGCTCAGGATTTGCAACAAATGTGACTCTATGCACAAATGAAAGGCTAAAATGATGTTTATTATACTAAGCATAACAACTCCTAAAGAAATATGGGAGTGTTATTCATCAGTGGTGTAAAGCATGTGTGGATGAGTGAAGTGTGGGTGGTAGAATTAAAGGAATTAAAGTAAAATAACCAAAACACATGAAACTCCAAGGATAGCAGACTGTTTGTATCCTTTGGCCACTCCCTCTCCAGGTGCAGCCAGCCAGCTCAGACAGACCTGTCACTGCAGGAAGACACCTGGAATGAGTTAAAGAGCAGCCATCACATCAGTCTGGTATGACCAGTAGCCTACAAGCCTAAAGCTGGCTAATGTTGACCAACTTTAGGTAGATTTTACTGAGTCAGTTCACTGAGTGGATGGCTCTTCTTAGCTTCACCATGAAACCACAGTGTCAGTATCAAAAGTTACACTTTCAAGCAGAAAGTTAATTTGTGGATTCAACTGCATTGAGAACCAGCCTAACAACACATTACAGACTTTCTCCATGTTGTCATGACCAATTCAGGATAATTTAGATCTTACAGCCTGCCCTAATTGGTAGGCTGCTAATCTGAAGAGCTTTTATATGAGACTTTATGGTAACTTGTTTTGTTGCTTATTTGGACTGCTGAACAGAGGGGGCACAGGTCATGGAGGTCAGGTCAGCTACTAATACCTGGGTGGTATGCCTGATAATCAGCTTCCATATAATAATTGCATAGAAATCTGTAAGACAGCCCAGCAATGACTACCCTTAGGAAGCTTGGCTGGTTTGAAGTGTGTGAAAGTCCACAGTGGAGTCAGTCATTACTTGCTTTGGTAATAGCTCTTATCTGCAGGAGATGAATTTGAAAGGCTCGAGTCATTTAAGAGTGTCCTCCATATGGAGTGAATGGACAGATAATTTACAATTATTAACTGGAAAAAAAGGCCTTGAAAATAGATTTTCACTCAGGGTTCCTGTAAGATGTCGCCTCATAATTAGGTAATAATGCAGGTGCAGCATTAAGGCTGTTAATGTGCTTTAGCAGGAATACAGTTTTAACAAACAGATTAGCAGTTAATCATGCGTCCCAGGGCAGCTGCCCACTTTCAACAGCTCTTGAATAGCTACTAAATTGTGTTGAGATGTTTCCTAACTGCTGTTTACAAGATCAAGCATGAACTGTAAACCTCAGTATAACAGAACATTAGAATCTTTGTCTCTTTTCTATCAAATGCCAGCTTATAGTTAGTCCTTCAGGTTTCACTATTTATATTCAGTCATAGAGAAGCAGCATCTGACAGCCTTGTCTCTTAATATGGGATTAAAAATAGTTCCCAAATTGAATTCCAGGGAGCATTAAAGGGCTCTTAAATTTGTCCTTTAGAAACCTGCCAATACTCCAAGAAAATGAGTGCATGAGAGTGGAGATAATGGAGGCTCAGTGCTCAGTCCTCTGCACACATTTTACCTGCTGGAGGCTAACACGAGTCTTGCCTCTGCTGAGCGGCTGCTGTAGTAAGTCCAACTCTCAGCAGGAAGTCAGACCCTTAAGGGGGAGCCGCCCTCTTACAGCTCTGAGAGCTGAGGCAAAAATAGAGCTGTGAGCACACCGCTGTGTGACCGGACACTCCCTGAGCCCGCTTTACTTTCTCTTGTTTGACCTAATCAGCTGGCTGTCTGTTATGAACACTGTGTATAAATGCATACCCTTCAATCCAAAAATGAGGCTGCTTTACTTACTGCCGGAAAAGCTTTTTGGATGCTGTGTGTAACAGTTTTTAGAGACACAAAGCTTTCATCTGACAGCGCTGACGAGGAGGCTTTTTATGCCAGAAGAAAAAGTGCTGCTGAAGGTTTCAGTCTGGAGCTGATAGCTGATATTTAATATTTAATCCTCCACTCAGACATTGATATCTCTGCTCTGGGTAGCTTCTCAGCCACAGAAGACTCCTCGAGACATTCAGCAGCTATAAATAATTAAAAGTTTCATTTGAAATGGGAGAGAGCTGCGCTCCTAACTGTGATTTAAAGACACTTATCAGCAGTGTCATGATTACAGCACGTCTTTTTTGCTTAAAGGTGTGGAAGAACATGCATGTCAGTGAATGTATCTATTAATTTTAGAGGTGTGTGCACACAGACCAGCATGCTGGATGATGGTGATGGGAGGAATGGTGTGTCAAAGTCAGAGCATGTCAGTCAGGCGGAGGAGGAAGCTCCTTCAGGGGTCACATGAATATATATATATATGTATATATATATATATAT